>JASFCY010000324.1:0-11750 GCA_036940585.1 Cyathus olla
TGCAGGTCAGCCAGTAAGATATTGACATCCTGTCGTAGAAATGCAGACATCAAAGCCAAGCTATTTGTCATCCCCCAGTCATTGAAAATTAGATAGATTAGAATAGGTCTTATATTTTCATGGCCTGCTCGAGTTGAACCAAGAATTAATTTATACAAAGCATCAATTTCAGAGTATGGGTTAGTATCTTTCTGAGTTGGACGTGTCTTTAAGATAATCTCTAGCTGATGCTTCGGATTGCTTTGAAGGTCTTCAATAAATCTCATTACTGTAGCTGGATATATAAATTGACCAGAAGCTTTTCCTACAAGAATCATAATTTCTTCATCACTAGGCCAACCTGCCTGCTGAAGGTCAGGATAAAGAATACGAGTTTTTCTAATTTGCGCAAAACTTTCTCGGAGAAATAATTCAATATCTTGGTCAGGTTTAAATCTCTCATCAAGTTCCAATGGAATACAGTAACGAGATATGACTTCCGAGAGGAACGTGTTCTGTATTTCCAGTTCAGGTCGACTGAATACCAGAACTCGAAGTTTAATGGTTGAACAAGATAAATTTTTTACAATGCTTTGTATAATGCTTTTTTGGATTTTTGAGTCCTGACATTCGTCTAATCCATCAATGATCATGCATAAAGTGGGCCCAAGGTAGCTATCATTTCTTATAAAACATTTTTCCAGTGGTTCCATAATAAGTTTTCTTATTTGTGACTCAAGCGACTTCGAAAAAATTATCGGGTCCCTTTCTATGGTATTGATGATGTACTCCTTTGTCTCTGGAACGTAATTCACAAGCTGATAAGCCAGCGTAGGAACCAACGGGTCCGCAGTATTCCTATCAGTTGCGTGCCGCGAGAATGCGAAAAAGCCGCATAGCGTATCTTTCATGTCATCCCTTTCAGCTACAGATTGGGCTATCGCTGATTTTCCGGCTCCTGCTGGACCGTGTACCCATGTAAGCTTTTTATCCTTGTCTTTCTCATTATCGTACTCTTCGTTTTCGCCCCTAGTAGTATTGTTTTTATTTTTAACCCAATCGACAATCTCATTTTGCACCAATTCGCGTGTTCCCGGATGACACTTTGGTGGGTCAAATCGTTCTTTCGAGTCAAGCAATGCACTTGTAGCTATATGTTTAAGCAATTCCTGGTATCCTAGTCATGTTCACAAACGAGGTTAGACCATCCCACGGACTAATAGGCAGTGAATTATCGCTTACCGTTACTGACAACAGCATTATTGTTATAATTCTCAATCATCTGGGTATTGTCGCCGAACTGGACGCCGCTGGGTCTCTCGAAGAAGGGCATTATGGCTGGATGAAGAGGTGTACGGTTGGTGTACGGTTTATTGATGGCAGTTGGTGGGATCAAAGAGGGGAACGATTAATAGCACTGATCTGCCTCTACTTATACCTGACGTTTTCGATGTAGGATATTTCCGATTGGAAAGTTCTTATCTCACGGCTGTCTCCGTTCTTAATATGTATACCTATTCTGCGCTATGTTCCCTCGTGGACCGGGTATAAATAGCTTGACAGTTAGCGCTATCTATGTATCTATCACGACATTGAATGAAGCCTTAAAACATGTCGAAGAGAAAGAGTTCAATATTCAATGTTTAAATTACAGATTTCAGGTCGAGCCATATAAGGTATTAGACATCCATTTGACGAGCTTAGAGCCCTAGTGAAGTTGCATAGACATGAGCGAAGGGGAAATCAAACTTGTAAAGCACAAGGGCTAGACTTTGTATATAATATACTTCTCACTATACATGTGATACCTTCAAGCGCCTATTGGAAGTGTGTAAATAAACGTAACGATAAAATTTCCAGGTTCTAAATAATGCGTAGTTTGTATTTTGACCCCAATCAAGTAGACCTTGAGTCGACCAAGGTCAGGCCATGTACGATCCAAGACAATATCAGCTTAACTTCAGAATGTATTGCAGTAAGAAGTGCAATGTGGTTGGATTGTCGACAAGGCAACGCCGCTGGGTGTTCTAGTATTCTCTTGTACTGTATCAGCTCCAATTGCTGATTAGATCCTCTCGTATTTAACGTTCACTTTCTTACCGTTCGTGTACGTGTGATAGGTGTTGAGTTTACAACAGCGTGCAGGTATTGCTCGTGACTGGATGTGAAGTTGAGAAGGACAGCGTTGCAGCAGGCGTGTATTCTCAAACCTTGTTTAGACCGCCGCAAAAGGCTTTGGATGATCGATGGAGTGAATATATACGTTCCACAAAGAGCGAAGGGTCATTCCATAAATATACGTCTAGAACAGAATCCATGGTATAGTAGCATACCGTCGACTAAGGCTGTCACTGGTTAAGAGAGCGAAAACTTTGTGTAATATAGTCCCGTTGGATTCAGACTGTGAAAGAGAACGCATACCTGACAATGCATACCTGGAGTCCTAACAGAAAGGTGGCTGGGATACGGTGTCCTAAGGTAATATAGGAAGTAAGAATGTAAAATTGGAAAGATGATAGTGAAAGATAAAGAACAAGAAACTTGTATTTATCTTTTGAAAAATGTTCGCCGTCGACAGCTGTCAGAGCGGCGCATTCTACATTGTCTTGCCTGCAGTGCTCCAAACGGCGTGTGAAGAACATACACTTGGGTAAAGCAAGGCCGGAACCATGGGGAGAGCGGAAGATTGGAGTTACGGGCGTCCCAGCTCACAGGTGTCCATTGAAATTGGATATAGTCCTGTTTTTGTCCCATTTCGTATCGCGGGCAGAGCGCCTACAACTCTCTGCGCAGGCGTTGATTTTAAAGTCGCTATTGTCTTGATAAACCTCAAATGGTGGTCAATTCACAAGGAAGAGGTCGTTGAAAGTCGGCCCCTGTTAGTGGCAGCAATTCATGAACAGGCACCATGGTCCAGGATGGCCCGTGCGTCATCATAACCACGTGCCGGACCCCTGTATCCCAAAACACCGGCGCGAGAAAAACGCTCGCTGTAACTCACTGTCCTCCCGAGTCCCGAGCTCCACTCGCACGAGTCCCACGCTCAACACACCCTCAAACAGCTTCCCGCAGGGTCACTCCTCCAACCAAAGCCTGCCTTCTTGAGAAACGCGATGACGAGATCACTATCGTCTCTGCCGTCCGTTCTGTTATCACCAAGGTACCCTTCCCCTCCTTTTCCATCTTTGCAATGTTACCAACCACACATACTGATACAGGGCAGAAAAGACGGATTCAAAGAAACCAAGCCTGACCTCATCCTCTCGCACCTCCTACGAGCGCGCAAAGGTGGACCCTAAGCTCATCGAGGACGTTACTGTAGGAAATGTACTGCCGCCCGGCACAGGAGCGAGCGGGACATTCTCATCGAAGCGAACATTAATACCGTCAACAGGCAGTGCTCGAGTGGGATGACCGCAGTTAATCAGATTGCGAATGAGGTTAGGGCAGGGCAGATTAAGATTGGTATTGGTGCAATATCGGTGGGTGTCTTTCTCGTTATTTTCTATGTTAATGTTCTATCTACGTCCCTCTTCGATATCCTTTGCGTACCATTGGGCGTCATTTGCTCGATCGCTCCGCCGTCATAGCCCTCGTTCTTTCGTATACTCGTCCTTCCAATGATGTCTATGCAGGTATGTTTTGCTTCCACGCTAAAGGCAAGGTGACCATATACACCCCTTTAGTCCGTTCTTCGCTATTCATCCTCTTATTTACACCATCACGTCCTCTTCCCTCTTTTCTTCTCTTGTGACATCACCCCTATTAGAACCATCTCCCTCTCCCCTTGGAAGTCCTTCTCGTTACAGAGTGGTTTATATGTTCCTCTCATGCTCTGGTGTCTGTTCTCTCTCTACGTTAGTTGGTCGTCGTGCGGAGAGCTTCTTCATTGTTTCCCTAATATCCTCTTTTTTCTCTTCTTCCTCGCCTCTTCTTTCTTCCTTCTTCTCCTTATCTTCCATCCTGTCTCTCCCCCATCAACTGCCACTAACCTCCTTTCCTCAGGCTACGACGCCCCCGACGCCTTCGACAAAGTCCTCACAAACCCTGACGCAGCAGACTGCCTCCTCCCATGGACATCGCCTCCGAAAACGTCGCGGCTGAATACATCATCACCCGCCCCATGGTCTGCAATGGTCCCTGCATCTTCAAAGCTACTTGGGATTGTTGCACTCTTTCTGCTCCCGGTTGCCCCTTCGTTACTAATCTAATAATAGACACATTTTGATGTCCATCTCCCATCTAAAAGCCCAGCTTCTTGAGAAACAAGGCGACGATATTGTTATCGTCTCTCACGCCCGTTCTTCCTTAACCAAGGTACCACCCCTCGTCTCCCTTTATCCTTGCCTTCATGCTAACTACACACAGTTGGCACACAGGGTGGAAAATGTGACCTTCCCCTCATCGTATCGCACATCTACCATGCAGTCTAGGAGCGCGCGTCCGTAGACCCCAAGCTCATCGAGGACATTTGACATGCCCCCACCTGAGAGAGAAGTGAACACCGCGCGCATGGCAGCGCTTCGTCTGGATATCACTGGCCTTTGTTTGGGTGTTTCCCCAGGTGGCCCTTTCGTGCGTGAGCTGCGAGTAACTGAGATTATGGAAGGGCAGACTCGGGTGCGTGTCTTTTTTCCGTTCTTTCTATCCTTTCTGATGCCGCCAAACGTCCGTTCGTATCTTTTCTTTACAATTGGTTATTCATTGTTGTGGTTACGCTTGCCTCTTTGTATTCCTCCTTATTTCGTTCAACGGTCGTATTTGGCGGAAGCCACCTTTCATCTTTGGTTTCCTGTTCGATGGATAAAGCTTATGTGCGTCTCTGTTATTTGTTTCACATGACGGATAGTGGTTGTATGTGACTCCTCTGATAGCCCCTTCGAAATACACCCTCACATCTGTGCAAACTCGTCTTTCGCTGTTTTCTTCCCTTACGTCGTCATCTCTGAGAACAAGCACTCCTTTCTAATCCTTCATATCTTCCATTTCTCCCGTTCATTACCGTCTTATCCGTCCTGCTACCATTATGCTCTTCTTATATCTTGCTTGTCAGGCGGCTATGAAATGGTATCGTATACCCCGGTCAAGCCCCGGTAGTAGTACTTCTATTTCCTCACCACCTCTCATCTATCTTTCAAACTCCTCATTCCATTTTTTATATTCGCATTTGGATGTTTTAGCTTTACTCTGAATTAATTCCGTTCCGAGTTGAACTTCCAACTGCTGGGTTTATATTCTGTAGTATTTCAACCTTCCACTCTATTGTCCTTCGTGTATATATTATAGGAAATGTGTAAAAAGGCAACATATGTATTCAAAGTTATGTAGGAAGAAAGGCATACTTCAATACAGCATTCGAATACTTGAAGTACTCCAAAAGGTTACATAGGTACCTGGCAAGCATGAGTAAGTGGATTTAATCAAAAGATTTTCATATAAGCAAGCCCATTTTTCGGATTATGTATTTTCTTCCATGTGTCTTCCTTTACCATTCACTTTCTTCACCTCAGCTGTGGAGCGCTAGATGCACTCGGACGTTCACTGTTACTGTTTAAAATGAGAAATGGTACCATCATAATATCGCAACGAGATTATTTTTGCTTACCCCAATGGCGGTTCATTGCTATCCTTCTTCCTTGACTTTAGTAAGTGCAACGGTTTCATAGCTTGGATAACTTTTGTCTGTTTGGAGCCACTGTTTATCACACAGATGTTATGATATGAAAGATCAATATTAACATCTTCGTCGAATTAATGAGCAAATAAAGAAACATACCCCTGATGTGTGTTATCCTGTGTATGAAGGCATTTCTTATATGGAAATCAATTCAACACTGACGGAGACGCCTCGCTCTACCTACCTTCTCGTAGCGTTCCATGATGCCCTTCAACTCCAGTATTCGTGAGTTCTCAAGTTTTAGATCTTCTAGTTTTTTAATTAATTTTGCCCTGCGAGACGGAAGGTATCTACCCAGTTCATAATATGGTGTAGCCTTCACATTGAAGAGTATCTTAAATATATGATAATATATATCAATGGGTAAATTTCTGCATGGTCGGAAATTAGAATATTTAATCTTATAACTGTAGTGAAGGTAACTATACATACATAGTTTTGGCTTGAATCACCCAATCCATCAAGTATTTTATAAATCTGGCCTGGTCAGTGGAATTTATGTCATCCACACTTAAACGCATCCGAAATTCGGAATATGACGTAGCGTTGTAAATTTTCGTTAATAATTTGCTCATAGCATCGTGCATATCTTGCGTAGTATCGGGTCCCAAGATGAATGTCGATATTATTCGATCATCTAGGTCAAACGCAAAATAAATCTGATCGATATAGTCGCCTCCACCTATCTGCTCAAGTTGCATACTGGACCGAGCACGTACTAGCTAATGATGATAATAGGTAGTAGTGAGCAGAAGTTAACACAATAAATATTAAATAAAGTGCCTTACCGTGGTAAAGATGTCGGAATGTTCGTTAATGATACGTATAAATAATTTTGCACTTCCAATGTGTACAGATATCATCCAATTATTTTGGGACTTCGGCTCTCTGATAAGAAGGTGAAATGTTTCAACGATACAATCATCTCCAAATGTTGTATGAATCTTTTCCACCCAAGATGGATTGCTGCTACGGAATAGATATATAAAAAAATTTCGCTGGGAGTGGAATTTTGCTAGATTTATGGCCGGTGAATTGTTTTTCAAGACATCCCCACTGATGTAATAATCAACCTTGGCAATATGGCCCATGCAACACTTTGCTAAATAACCATGTGCATCTGATCTCTGAATAAAAAATTCTTCATGAGATCGCTTTTGATCCAGTAGAAAGTCACTAAAAGTTGCATGATAGAATGAAACACCATCTAGCGGATCCTCCGAAATTTTTATTATAGAATGAAGGTTAGCCAGTATTACACCGGCATCTTTCTCAATAAATGCAGATATCAGAGATAAGGTCATTTTCTGGGATTCGAAATGAAAAAGCAGACAGAATAGAATGGGAGATAGTTCCTCTTGGTAGCTTCTTCGGGATGATCTAAGGATGAATCGATACAACTCATCAATTTCAGCAGTTGGGTTCCCATCTTTAACCGGGGGGCGTGTCTGTAAAACAATCTCTAACTGATGCTTTGGATTGCTTTCATTATCGTCAATAAATCTCATAATAGTAGCTGGATATATGAATTGACCAGATGATTTTATTATAAGGCTCGCAATCTCTTCCTCGGTGGGCCACTCAACATACTGAGGATCTGGATAAAGATCTTTATAGTGGCGAGTTTTTTTGATATTTTCAAATTTACTTCGGATAAAACGTTCAATATCTTCGTGAGGTTTAAATTTTTCATTAAGTTGCAAATGGAGACAATAACGGGATATGTCTTCTGTCTGAAATTTGCTCCGAATTTCAACCTCGGGTCGACTGAAAATAAGGAACCGCAGTTGAACGGATGTGCGAAATAAAAATTTCACAATAATTTCTATAATGTATGACTGCTTTTTTGGATCCTTACATTCATCTAATCCATCGATTATCATGCATAGAGGTCTTCCAAAGTATTTATTGTCCCTTACAAAACATGCTTCCAATGGCCCCACAATAAGTTTTTTGAATTGAGCCTCGAGCGACTTGGAAAATACTTTTGGATCTTTTTCCACTGCATTGAGGATGTATTCCTTTGTCTCATCGACAGCATTAAGAAGCTGGTATGCTAGTGTTGGTACTAGCGGCTCTGGCTTATCATTTCTAGCACTTAAATGACGCGAGAATGCGAAAAACCCGCATACTGTGTCTTTCATGTCATCCCTTTCAGCCACAGATTGGGCTATCGCCGATTTTCCAGCTCCTGCTGGACCATGTATCCACGTGAGTTTTTTATCGTTCTCTTTCTCTTTCTCTTCGTTTTCACCTTTATCGTTTTTATTTTTAAGCCAATCGATGATCTCATTTTGGACCAATTCGCGTGTTCCTGGATGACACCTTGGTGGATCACATCGTTCACTCGAGTCATGCAACGCGCTTGTAGCTACATGTTTCAACAGTTCTTCGTATCCTAGTTATATTCACACACTTAACCTAGGCCACTCTATAAATTGCCAGGTATGGATTACGTTAGCTCACCGTTTTTGTTAACAACGCTGGTATTGTATTGATTCTCAATCATTGTGGTTTTATCGCCGAACTGGGCACCGCCGTTGAGCTTCTCGAGGAAGGGCATTCTTGCTAGATGACGAGCGTACGGTTTAGTTGATGATAGTTGGTGGGATCAGAAAGGGGAATGATTAACAGCACGAATCTGCCTCCACTTATGTCTAACGTTCTCATCGTAGGGTATTCCCGATTGGACATATTTTATTTCATGGGCATCACCGCTCTTACAGTTGTTTGCGTATTGATATAGCGTGTTGACTTTTCGTCAGTACAGTTGAGCTTCTCGGCGATCAGTGCCGGCTCCACAGCCAAACTACCGGGACTTGGTAGTGAAATGGTTGTGGAAGATAAGGTGGAAGGAACCCTGAAATAGTGCTGAGGGACTGGCAGGGCATATGGAGGGTGAGGATATTGAGAATTGTGATGTGCATGAGTTCTTCCGGGTTGGTCGTTAGGGAATGGAGGCGGTATAGTGAATAGATAATAGGATTTCTGTCTGAGAGTTGCAAAGCAATTACTACAGAAATTCGTATATGATTTTATGCTGACTAGTGGGGACATTTTTTACTGCTCGCTGCTCATCGTCTCCAGTATCCAAGGGTCAGCAACACAATAGTCTAGTGTTGCCAGCCGCAGAGCCGAGCCGTAAAACATCCAGAGCCGAATAAACGGCTCTAGCTCCAATGTAGGGATACGCACGGATGAGTACGTATCGTAATCTGTCATAATGTATAAATAGCTTGACCGTTAGCGCTATCTATGTATCTATCACGACATTGAATGAAGCCTTAGAAGATGTTAAAGAGAAAGAATTCAATATTTAATGTTTAAGTTGCAGGCTTCAGGTCAGAGAAATGTAAGGTATTAGATGTCCATTTAACGAGATCAGAGTCCCGGTGAGGTTGCATAGACGCGAGAGAATAGAGAAGGAGAAATCAAACTCGTAAGCACAAGGGCTAGACCTCCGTATATAAATATACTTCTCATCATACATGTGATACCTTCAAGCGCCTATTGGAAATTTGTGCATAGATGTATGGTGCTGTTCACCTAAACACCGCCACATTTGTACAGCCGCCAAAATGGATTTAGAAATTTCAAACGTTAGGCGTCCTCTAAGGACCCCTAAGCGCGCATTTGGTGCGTCTAGGGACTAGCACGGAGTATCCACGGATATTATCCGTATATGGCAAGTGCAGATCGGATACGGATGAAAATTGAAAACTGACGGACTGGCGGTTAATTCATCGGCATCCGTCCGAATTTGTGAAGTCTGATACATCTTGCATTTCCTGTACTTAAAACTCGTGTTTATTGAACAGTACAAAGTACATTTGGGAAATAATTGATATATATTTATCTTATTACATTCTATAAGTTGCTCCGTAATCAAAATTTAATGTTCAGGGAAAATGGAAAAGATACATTTATAATTGAGCAATGTCCACAGGGTGCATTTAATTTGTGTGGAAAAACCTACCCCCAGGGTCCAGGGACAATCAAAAACTAGACCCAAAATTCATCTAAGTAATTTACATACATACTCGGTATATAGTGACACTTAGATTACTAAATTTGATTCAAATGATCGAAAATACCTAGTATTCTGCGCAGATACAGCGGATACATCCGCAATTGGTGGATATCATCCGTTTGCTATCCGAAGAAGAGCAAATCCGTGGATACGGATACGGATACGCGACGGTGCGATCCATACTGGTCCCTAGGTGCATCAGTCAGGCAATAAATACACTTGTGGAATCTGGATTGGCTTGATTGCTGGAAACACAGCCACAAGGTAAGATAAGATATACCTTTTTAGGCAATTGCGCCAATATCCAGTTCACAAAAATCTATTCCTCCTTCAGTTTTTACTTTTAAAAAAAACTGTCTTACAGCTTTGTTCCTATCATCACATAGAGCATTTATGTAAGATGGATAAGGTTTTAAAGATGAACCGGTGATATAATTTTTGTTGTACAAAAGTGGCGGTGTTTAGGTGAACAGCACCATAACAATAAAGTGTTCAGGTTCTAAATAAAGTGTAGCTTGTATTTGACCCCAATCAAGTAGGCCTTGGGTCAACCAAGGTAAGGCCATGTATGATCCCAGAAAATATCAGGGTAACTTCAGAGTGTGTTGCAGTAAGTGTATTGTGGCTGGACTGTGAATATAGTGATGTCACTGGGTATTCTAGTGTTTCCTTGCACTGGATCTATGGTTGGCGAGACATCCGTGGTTCAATTTCAAAATTCAAACTTCAGTTCAGCTCACTTCACAGTGACACCAGCTGGCAGGGCTTGAAAGAAATATAGTCACATGACGAAAAATATTTATGATATCACATGAACTTTTGTATTGTAAGTAAACTACTGACTAGCAATTATCAAGGACTTAGTTTTAAATTCTAAAGGCTAAGCAGTGGTTCAGGAAATAAAGTCCTTGAGCCACATAAGTTAGGTTTATTTATAAATTATTTAACTAGAAATTCAACTACAAATCTACTAAGTATTGCCAACTAAGTACTACCAAAGTACATCTCCCAGGTCCTTCACTCTGAGTCTTTTCCCATTAATGTGCATAAGTGCATGCTACATGAGCTCTTGTATTGGTGCTATCAAACACAGTTAAATTGTTGGGTTTCCAATGATTCAGCATGTTAGTATGAAGGGGAAGGGATTTATGAGAGTGCAGGGAAGGGGGGAAAGGAAGAAGGTATTTGGGAGAAAGTAGAAAGGCCCAAAGGTCTGAGTCTGACAGCAGCAGGATTCCCACAGATTTTTCTACTAAAGTATTAGAGCAACAGACCCAAATATGTACTCTACATCAGAGGAAATACATTATGCATAGCTTGTCAAGGCCAGTGTGAGACTCCAAGGAAGTAGGCCAGACCAGTTGAGACCATGAATTAAAGGGTGCTGGGGCACTCTTCAATTAATGATTCCTACCAGGTAGATGCTTATTTCCCTTGATACCCATTAAAACCCCTGTATTGTTTGTCCAGTTTTCTGGGAGGTCAGTAAGGTGAAAGTAGCATTCTAGTACCTTTTGCCAAGTTTTGGATGCTAGTTCTGTTTTGATTGCTTTCTTACCATATGTACATTGATTGGTAAGTATGCAGTCACAGTGCACTCTTTGGCTAATGATGATATTCCATCTGGTTTTGATGGAGTTAGGTATAGGGAATTTGGCTGGGCTTTCTTTATCACTGAGTTTCCATTAGCAGCAGATGCACCAGATGAGATTGGCAGCTTTAGAGATGAGGATGTGAAATAGATGGGTCTTTCCAAACAGAACCACTCCTTTCTTATCCTTGATTTCTGCTAGGAGAATTCCCATGAGGAGGCCTGGGAAGATATGTGGCCATTCAAGTTCTATTCCTGCCCAGGTGGATTGGGCCAGTTGCCAAACAGTCTCTTGGCCTGAGACTGTGCAGTGGAAATGTATGTGGTACATGGATTCAACTGGCATATGGCAGTGAGAACATGGCATATTGTCAGGAACCACTTCCAGATAGGCTATTTGACTTGTTTGGCATCAGCCTTGATTGTTATTTGGCAATAGCCTTAGTTATTATTTGTTTGGCAACAGCCTTAGT
>JASFCY010000326.1:0-11718 GCA_036940585.1 Cyathus olla
CAGGTCGCGGATTTCCTGTGGGGTGTTAGGGGTGTGCTTGGGGAGGGATGGCGAGGACGTACCTCGACGCCGATGGCATGTCGACGCTTGATAATCTCCCCGTTTGAGTACATGAATCGCGGTTGGTGGGTCTTGCGATCCATGGGTGTCAGTAATACTCTTTAAGCAATGGAATAAAACGAGAGAAAAAGAAACGAAACGAGAGGAAAAGGACAATGAAGAGAACAGCAATAACGCCATCCTCAACAACGTGCCCGTCCCAAGGCATCTGTCACACCCCTCCAATTCAAACCCATCACATAAAAGATAAAACAACACACACATCTTTCGTTTCCGCCTTTTTCACCTTTTTCATCTTCCTCTTCTCAACCTTCGTCCATCCCTCCTCCGCGTTGCTGGTGTCGTTCGAGTTCAAGTCCATATCCAACCTCGGCTCCTGGATCTCGGCTTCTGGCGCCCTTTTTGCCTTTTTGAGCTGGGGTGTGTCGTCTGTACGGAGTTCGCTCTGCGGTCTCTTCATCCCTGGTATTTTTGGAGGTTTTGGTAAGGGATGGGCTAGATGAGGGGAGAAGCCAGATGGGAGATATAGTGGGATTGGAAAGGATTTGGGGAATGAAGGATTTTTTGGTGCCGTGCTCGAGGTGAGGTTGTTTGGTTTTGTTGTTCATTTCCTTCGAGGTGCGAGCTTCAGCGGTTCAGCGCACTGTAATCGTTCCGCCATGTTCACCCTCATCCAAGTATCCGCGACTCCAACGACACACTACTGCCACTGGGATGAAAGTCGAACGAGGTTCGAGGGCCGCGCTATTAGTACACGTGTAATTCACATTGGACACGTCAAGAAAGGAGGAATCAAAGATGTGGCTTCAAGTTACCTGGCTTTATAAATTTAAGCATTTGCACATGTCGACGTCAAGTGGCTCAGCGCTCAACGTTCAACCTAACAGCTGTCCTTAACGTCGATAATCAAAGATGACTGTGACCCCTAAAATCTTTTATTTTTGGATTCCAGTTCACCCATCCCCAGCATGCTCCCTATCATCCAGGCCCGTATGAAGAACCATGGAACCAACTTGGGTAAACGATACAACTGCATATCGGACATTTTTGGTGTTCCCCGGTACCGCTACCAGTTGGCTTAGATGATAATCGCCACGGTATCGATCCCAACACTAGACGCACGAATTTCTTTTTCCACTCTATGTCCATTACATTTGCTCACGATTTGCATTTTTGATTAGAAAATATAACTTTCTAGCTATGCACCTCGACGTCAAGTGACTCATTGATTGTAACTTGTCGCTATCATCAACTTCGTCCTTTCCGCAATAGTATAATATTTTATTTCTGAACTATGCACTACGCACTACACACATCGACGTCAAGTGGCTTAGGTACTGTCGATAACGTCGTATGAAGCGCCTAACGTTTGCTATTAATTTTGAGTTTCCACTACATGTTACACAATCCAACAGCCCCCAGCCTCGTCTATCTTCATCGTCGCAAGGCTCGCAACTTGATGGAACCAAGTCAATAAAATGATACCTCTCAGACAGTGTATTGTGCATTTGCATCGTTCCCCGATATCACTACCAGTTGGTGTAGGTGCTAATCGCCGCGGTATCGATTCCTACGTTGTACTGCTGCTCGATTTTTTTTTTCCATTTTGTGCCTACTACATAGTTTACTCACGCCTAGCTCCCAAAGCTCGTACCTGCCACATTCGGGGATTTTACGTTTCCGATAAGAAGGAATAAAGACATGCTTTTATCATCTATACACATCGACGCCAAGTGGCCCAAAAAGGTGACACAGGTTATTAATTTTTTGAGTTTCCACTACATGTTACGCATCTAACACTCCCGGCTTCGTTTCTCTTCATCGTCTATGTAGACTCGCAATTTGAAAATAAAGCCACTCAAACTTGATATCACGCATTTTTGTTCTTTTCCGATATCGCTGCCAGTTGGCATAGATGATGCCCCTTATTCGCCACCGTATCGATCTATTCTCACGCAGTCAAGTTGTGCTATTGAACGAACTTCTATTCCACTTGTCCCACTACAAAGTTTGCTCACGCCCACATAGCTTCCAAATCTCCCAATGCCATACAGAATTTTGCGTTTCCAACAAGGAGTACAAGACGTACTTCTAGCACCTACACATGACGACAGGAAGTCGCTCATTGGTTGTAACTTGACGCCGCTGTCTTTCTATTTCGTTACAACTATACTATTGTTTACCCAGAGTTTATAATCTTTTCAGAGTTGACCGAATTTAAGTATCTTCCCGTAGTGGTATTCTCACCGGATTTTCTCTAACTTGTCGGCATTTAAGCTCTCTATATGACCGTGTAATTTTTTTTAAAATATCCTACAGGATAGTTATATGGGGGGCGAAAAGCGTGCGCTACTCCCAAAAATCGCAGTGTTTATAATTTTGTATCGTCCTTGTATCTCCCTCAATTTTTATCCTATAGACACAAAAAAAATGTCAGTTCCTCCAGTTATAGTACACTACACGTCTGTGCTTTTATTTTTTCAAATTCCAATGGATAAGTACTTAAAATAGCGTTATAAAGACTAGGTTCTTTATAAATTCTGGGTAAGTGATAGTACTATCGCTCATCCAGAGTTTAAAAAAATTCTTTGTTGAACGAATTTCTTTACCTTCATCTCACTATATTGTCACCGGGTTTTTTTCGTCCTCTTGGGAAATATCTTTTATTCACGAATATGAATTTTAATTTTTTAAAATGAGGTAGAATGTCGCTGGCGGTTCCTCCGAGTCAAGGCAAGTCGGAAAATCGTAGTGTTTATAAAAATGTCACGGACTTGTCACATCAACCGAATTTCAATTCAGACGGCATGTCCATTTTCGGTATGCTTGAGCAACGCGTTGAGAGGTCGTGTTCGGTTGCGCATTGCCAGTTAGCGGTCAGTGTTTTAGGCGGAATTACAAATAATCACGCTTGTCACACCCCAAACCACTCACCTTTTGTCTTTGCTCATTTTATTTTGACAGAAGACATTTAGCTCTGTTTTTTCTTCACAAATGTGATCCATTTTTATGTAGGAAGTACCAAAAAAAAAATGACCTTAAGGCATGAATCCGATCTGGTGCGATCTGGCCTTCAATCAGCGTCACCTTCAAATTTCACAACTTTTGGCTACTATATGAGGTATAACTCTTGTGTATGTTACTCAAAAAATACAAAAAAATGGCACTTTAATTCTATCATGGTATCCTACAAATTGTCCAATTATCTTGAGGAAAATCGATAAAATGAGGCTTCAAAATGGTTTTTATAAACACCCCATTGTTTATAAACTCTGGGTAAGCGATAGTATCCGAAGAAGAGCAAATCCATGGATACGCGACACGGCGACGGTGCGATCCATGCTAGTCCCTACTCCTTATTCGCCACCGTATCGACCCATTCTCATACAGTCAAGTCTGCATTGCTGAACAAACTTCTATTCCACTTGTCCCACTACAAAGTTTGCTCACGCCTACACAGCTTCCAAATCTCCCAATGCCATACGGTATTTTGCATTTCCGAAAAGAAGGAGTATAAGACATACTTCTAGCATCTACACACGACGACGGCAAGTCGTTCATTGGCCGTAACTTGACGCCATTGTACTTCTATTTCGTTACAACTACGCTATTTTATTTTTGAACTATGCACTATGCACTACACATCCCAACAACCCCTTAGTTTCTGCGACGATGAAGAAAACGAAGCTGGAGGCTGTTGGATGTGTAAGATTATGTACTAGTGGAAACTCAGGTGCTGGGTATGACTTACTTAAAGATGTTATTGACAGCAGCTGAGCCACTTGACGTCGATGTGTGTAGAAACTTAGCTTTAACTTGGGATCTCGCTTCATTCAGACAACGCATGTAAACCTTGTAACAATAGACATCTGCTTTCCATGTTTAGATGTCTTCATCATCACTTCGTGAGAGACCGATACGCGGATAGGGATAGGGGCCGGGATTGGGTTTCGCGATTCGTATATAGGGTCTGTGTGTAACAGACCTATACCGTACTCTAGTCGGTGCTCTTTCCTACCCCTCTGATTGTTCCCTTTTATACGATACCAACATGCCGCGCACAGCAGAGACCGCTGCTTTCAAGGTGTGTTTTAGAGCGATTCGTCGTGGTAAGCAGCGAGTTGAGACGCGTCTGGTTTTCCAGTTTAACCACACCATGCTTCGTGTGAAGGACGCGAATGCCTCTATAAAGTTCTACACCGAGGTTCTTGGCATGGATCTGCTCTCTAGTGCGTCTTGTCGTCACCTTGCCCGCAACCACCTCGCGCTAAAGACAGGATGATATAGCGCTACCCTTCAGTGACTTCACCGTCTACTTCTTGGCCTACAACCACGAGGGTCGTGAACTTTCCGCACAGGAGAAGGAAAACTCCAGATTCGCTCGTGAGGGTACATTTTCTCCTCATATTCCTTCTTGTTTCCCTCAATATACTAATCAATCGCTCCCTCAGGTGTCCTTGAGCTCACACACAACCACGGTACCGAATCCGACCCCAACTTTGCCGGCTACGCCAGCGGAAACACTGAGCCAGGAAAAGGATTCGGACACATCGCCATCACCGTCGACAACGTCGATAAGGCATGCGAGCGATTCGAGAAGCTCGGTGTGAGCTTCAAGAGGCGGCCCACTGACAGTAAGATGAGGGATATTGCGTTCATCTTGGATCCCGATGGGTGAGTTTCCTTTATGTCTTCGTTCGATGAGTAGATTTCTGATGTGTTACTTGATAGTTACTGGATTGAAGTCATCCCGCCCGTGCTTGACTTGTCCTCGTGGTTGGCTAAGTCATAATCAGTACCATACATTCATCCCTCTCGTGCAAATGAATACATGAATTTCCGAGATCTGCATTTAAAACTCCACTTCAATATGATTCTGAGTGAACGCACTGGATCACCTCTCCAGAGTTCGCACCTTTCTCCCCTCACCATCACCATGTTCACTTTCTCCTTCTGCTTTCCACTCTTTTCCATCGTAATAATTGCCACATCCCAACGGAGTCCTGTTCATTGGTATGTATAACATTTATTTTCACTAGTTGTATGAGCAAAGTGCTGACATGTCCAACTGTATGACCAACATTAAAGTCTATCTGCTGCGCATGCGGCATGCTTCCTTTTGTCCATGTGATTATCCTGCTAACCATCCCTCTAACCGCACATATACATTATTGGCCTAAATCACCACATCCTCAATGGAAACAAACGTGTACAACACGTCGGAGGACTCGGGGCAGATAACCATGGAGTTTGGTGATAACGAGGTACTGGATGCAATCAAAAGGATTTCAAAGTGAGTGGATGCCATCTATGGTCATGCTTACGGCTACCTTCGCCCTTAAAATAAGGTATGGCATCTTTTCATTCGTTCACAATTCCTTGTTTCAACTATGGTATGCATTGACGTAAACCTTTGATTTGCATCTTCATTATGGTACGTAATTATTTTCGTTCCAACCGACTAATGTATTACTGGTTAATAATTGCTTATTAGCACATCCCATTTTATGCGCCATAAAGCGATCTGTCCGTTTCATCTTGGTAGTACCTGGGGTATAGATAGGGAGGTAGATTTGAGTGATAGATACTGTATATTATATTTTGTACATGTTGTTTTGCAGATAAATAGTAATTTTTTTATACTGTATGATACCAAATTGTAAGGCTAAATATGACGTCTTTACAAAAACTTTTAAGTGTCTTTCACAGGTCTTTATCGTTGTTGAAGGCCATCACCAAATTTTCGAGAACTTCCTGAGCTGTCGCGAGCACTCGTAATGCTCCATAATCAACACAATACAGCGCAATCTCGTGACCCACATTACGATTGCTCGTGCATGATGTTGTGTCACCACCAAATAGATAATTCAGGTCCAGTTGGTTATTTTATTGCTGTACATCACAATTATTAACAACTCATACATAAAAGTACGATGGGTTGTCACCCAAGCTGAGATTTGCAACAGAAATCGACATATCCTTACATTGCCCTTATTATCAATAAACTAATTGTATCCAATGGCTGCCAGCGCAAAGAAATATAGAGCACTATTATATTCAAATTTCATAATATTTACATGCAGTGACCCCTCTATCACTAACTAAATTATGACAAGTTATCTAAATGGTAACCCAACTTGAAACCCTTCAGCCTACTTGAGCATGTCGGGTTGTTGCTTGGCATGGAAATAATTTTAAACTTAACATTAGATGATGAGATTGAAGCTGAAG
This sequence comes from Cyathus olla, assembly GCA_036940585.1. Classification (NCBI taxonomy): domain Eukaryota; kingdom Fungi; phylum Basidiomycota; class Agaricomycetes; order Agaricales; family Nidulariaceae; genus Cyathus; species Cyathus olla. Next base: position 6,292 of record JASFCY010000326.1, read on the forward strand.
CGCTGTTGAAGAGTCATAGAGTCAGCGAAGCTAAAGTATTATAAAGGGAGAGTCAGTCAACTTGAACTTTGGGGTTGGGGAATTCGTAGTCATGCTCACCTAAGAGTAAACATTGCGAATTGGTGTGTCTATGGGCTCATTGTATAGAACTCTTCACTCCGCTGATGAGCTCATCATTGGAGAAACTGATGAAGTGACGAAAGTAACACAAAATTAATTGCTCCAACCAAGCTCCAATGAAACCTCGATGCGAAAATAAATTAAAGTCTTCGACTGGGATGTTATATTAATATGGTAATTTAGCTGGGAGTTGAAAGCATCCTTAGGAGTAATTACGGACATGGGGTTATAATTCTTTGCAAATAGTAAGATGATATCACAAAATTAGGTACTTGCTTGTGACTACATTGTTGCTCAAATATGGTACACCACTGTTGGGTGTATAATAATACATATCAAAATGTCACGATTGATAATAACCTCGGTGAAATATGGCATTACAATTATGAGCTCGTTGTATTAATATGAGCCGCTCATGACGCCTCATAATCACTCGCGATCTGGAGTAATTTGATTGCTAAATCGTGAGACACATAACCCTTAGTGAGGAATTTAAATGTTTCCTGATGTCAAATGATCTATGCGGTTTGAAAAAAGACTTGCGTCTTTAAAAGCAAACAGACCTAACATTTCAAAGATAGCAGTGTCTTTGTCTTTTTTGAGTCTTTTGAGTCGTTTGAGTCTTTTTGGCCTTTTAAAATACCTGAAAGATGCGTAAAAGTATTACGTGTTTTCCTGATGAATGTGAGACACATTTCTTTTCGGATGTGAATGAAACATACATCATGAATTTATTCTTTAAACAACGTTGTTTCCTAATTAAAATTAACCGGAATTAATATTTCCGGTACCTTTTACATGTACAGTCAAAAGGATGCCACTCAAGCTGTTTCAAAGTATCTTTTGTAGCTTTTTACTTCAAGAGGTTCAAAGATCACTAAGTTAATCAGTTTCATTACAGGGTTTTCAGCATATATTTGGACAGGAATAATTTTAAAACTACCCTATGATCTAAATAACATCCTACTCTACAAACTGTTAAAATTTGCCGAACGTATATGCTGTCCATGATTCTCTGTAGCTTTAGAATGTTAGCAGACATACTGAAACCATACCTGGAGGTTTGCGAGCTCTTCTGTGGAATCATATACATTAACTGTGCTTAAAGCTGGATAGTTGTATTTTATATAATCGTAATGTATACAAGGGCATTTTATTTTGTGGAAATCCATACGGAACTCGTGTGGTATAGGAATTCTTCGTGCGTGATGAGGATAAATGAACAGTACTGATTACCTAATGTTCCTTACTTAATCCAACCACGAGTAAAATCGTACATCGTAGCCGAAGATGATCGATGAATGCCCATTATGGACGGAACATGATACCTCCGAGGTCGACCATAATCATTTTTTGTGTCAGTTGTAGATATAGACGAGAAAATTCAAACCTAAACACCATTTGCAGTTGTCAGAGTAGTGGCCGATGTGCCAATATCTGCCTTATACCGCATTTGGGAGTACCCCCTGACATCGTAGTACATACCATGTCCGAAATCCGAGGATCTGACAGGGGATTCATGTACGCAATGACACCTGATATATTGATACTTAAGTTACAAGTCGTGCAGCATACTCAGCCGAACAACCTCTCCTCCACGGTATTAGCATATATACATGTATAGCTTGGACTCTCGAGCAACAGCTCAATGCCTTTACCCATCCTCCTTTCGGGATTTATTGCCGCTATCCTGCATCTGGCTTCGCTCGTTGTCAAACCTTCCCCATACCGGTGGTTTTTCTTCGTCCCGATTCTCGCACTCTCATTGCACCCTATTATTGGATACACCCCAACTTCTGAACGTGGTATCCGGATAGCATACGGCATTGCATGTCTTTCTGCCGTACGAGTCTTCAGCGCTTCAGAGTGTATCCTCATACATGACGTCCAACGAGAACTACGTCGCAAGCAAGATGACAAATACTCTAGTAGCCCTATTTCGGATGCCGGTCTGAAAGAACGTTTGAAGTGGGGATTGGATCTCTTCTTCAATCAGCGCGGGGTTGGATGGACACACGGGCATACTTCCCGCCTTCGCTCGATATCGGTACAATTGTCGGCTTCCAAACATAAATTCATACGTCGGCAGCTCCTTCGAGTTATTTTCTTCGAGTTTTTTACGGAGCTATGTAAGCTACATGCATCACAAAATCGTTACTTAGAACAAAATGGGCCTTCCTTCCATGAGTCTTCATGGTTATGGCGTCCAACGGTCATTTTCGCTAGGCTTCCTATATATCCGGCAATGAGCGCCTACCATGCGATTCTCAGCATCATATTTGTTGGACTTGGGATCAGTAGCCCACAAGATTGGCCTGCACTGTACGGAAGCTGGAGAGATGCATACACAGTTCGTCATCTTTGGGGGTATGTATTATTATTCTGAATCATTTACATTAAAAGATGCTGATCTAGTTTCAGCCGTACGTGGCACCAGTTATATAGACACGTAAGCAAAAGTTTTCATGACTAATGCTCCAGTGATTTTATTTATATGAAATTTTTTCCTTGCAGATTTTCCGCTCGCATGGCAAATTCGTGTCCGAAAGGCTCCTTGGCCTTAGCTCGAATCGCTTCCTAGCGAGTTATGTTGAGCTTTATACCGCCTTCTTTATCTCTGGTATAATTCACAGCGCTGGAGATCTCACCATAAATTATTCGCTGCGACAAAGCGGCTCCATACAATTTTTCCTCCTTCAGGCGGTAATAATAACACTAGAGGATGCCTTTATTTGGATATCTAAATGTGCTGGCTTTCAGCATGCCACCTGGTGGTCAAGATGCCTGGGTTACCTTTGGGTGACATTTTGGTTTACTGTTACACTGCCAATGTGGGTAGAGCCAGTGCGAGTACTCACGATTCCAAACCCTACTTTTTTGAAACCTTACAATTATATAAAATACACGCTTTTTAAGCCCTAGATACTCAGATAACAGACGAAGTACTTTCATAATTAGTTCAATAATATGAAATTTTCGAGATCGGGCTTGCTGTTAATATTTTACGTTGTCATTAAGAAAACTAATATAACATATCAGACTTTTCTAACAGATTCAACAAACATGTCTTCTTCCAATGCTTCTTCCATTGCTCAGAATGCTCCCATTCTCAATGGCTCCAATTACTCTACTTGGGCTGTTAAGATACAGTGCATTCTTCAGATGCAGTGCCTATGGCCTATTATCAATGGCAATCACCCTTGTCCTGGTGACCAAAGGGATAAAGCTGAGACTATTTATCTCCAGCAGAAATGGGATGATAACAATGATGCCACCATTGGCCTCATATCTCTTTACATGACTGAATCTATCCAGTGGTATGTAACTGGAAATACTGCAGAGACTTGGAATACCCTGAAGGATGCCTTTGGTGTATCTTTCCCTGCTATCATCTTTGCTGACTTCAAGAAAGCAGTTGCTTTCAAATTTTCTGGCAATAGCAACCCTATTACTGAATTTACAGAGTTAAACACTATCTTTGATTGCCTTAAGATTGTCAGGGCAATACTTAGACAAGGCCACCTAACAATAAACAGAAGACTTATGGGTGAGAATCAATGACTAGGAGAAGTGGAAATCCTGAGAGATTGAAGCTGAGGAATGCCTACTGTACATGAGGGTTTATATACTTCTAAGGATCTACTATCTAACTACTACTGAAGGAATAGTATGGAAAGTAGAGGAATAGTGCTTACTAAGAATGATGTCATAAGGAATAGTATGGAATGTAAAAGAACAATGATGACTAAGAATGATGTCATATGGAATATGATAGAAAGAACTAGAAAGATAATGACTAAGCATGGGGCTAATGCAAAACAATCATTAAGGCTGTTGCCAAACAAACAACCACTGAGGCTATTGCCAAACAACAATCAAGGCTGATGCCAAACAAGTCAAATAGCCTATCTGGAAGTAATTCCTGACAAAGATTAATGGTATTGATTTCTCCGAATTCATTAGGGCAATGATCCTCCCTCATTGCTATTCCATCCAGGTGGGATAACATCACTTTGACTATCCTTGCAACTACAACCAAGGACAATCTCAAGGCTACTACAATTATTTCCACTCTCTCTACTGAGTTTGCATGGAAGAATACTTCTTCTACATCTCAAGCTCAGGATATTTCTGCTGTAAAGCAGAAGTAGTCTGATCCAAAGTGGAAGGATCATACAAATGACCAGAATCCTGGCAGCTCTTCTAATTTTGACAAGAAGAAGAAGAAGCATAGTTCTCATGGTAAAGAAAAAGGGAAATCTCCCCAGAACCAAAATCACAACTATGACCATGGCCATTTACATATTGCCTCTGTTGCTAATACTGGCATTTCACCTGCTCTTGCAGAGCATCTTTCTGATCCTACCTCTGCTGTTTAAAAGTGTATCCATGGAGCTCCCAGTTCTGCCTATCAAGGTAAGAACAAATCCAGAAACTTTTACCCTGGATATATTAAGGCATGCAATTTCTGTGATCACCTGGAGCTTCCCAAGACTGCCCACAACATCTCAACCTTTGAAAGGGTCATTGATCCTAAGTTCACCTCATTCTCTAAAGTTACTCTGGATGATGATCCTCACCCTGCTAAACATTTTAGGGAAGAATCACTCCTGGATTGGGAATCAGACTATGAAGGAAATGATGCAGTGTTCCTGGGATTTGAAATGCCAATTGATGATGAGATTGCAGATGCTGCTGGCTTTGATGCTAATGAGGATATGGAAAGGCAAGTCCCTCCTATCTCACATACTATGCATGATAAACTGATATCTTCACAGTACCTTTGATTAAATTCAAGTTCTGTAGCTACTGGTGGATTGTTTAATACTTGTATATTGCTTCCATCATATTCTGTAAACATTACTAGTTTGCAGAATAAATACATTGATCATGCTGTCCATTGCTTGAGATGTAAGAAAGGCAAAATGCCTGCAACTAAGTCAGTTGATTGGATAATTGACTCTGGTATTTCAACTTATATAACAGGAACTTTAAGTGATTTTTCTTATAAAGAAGGAAACTTTGGCACAGTTATTACTGGTAGTGGTATGAAAACCATTATAGCCATGGGCTTTGTCAATATTAAGTACATCATTGAGTTGTCCAATGGAACTACCTGTAAGTGAACAACTCATCTGTTTCCTGTCCTTTACTTTAAAAAGTTAGGATCCACTAGACTCCTATCAATGGGATAGATTCTAAATCAGTCTTACATTGTGTACAGGATATTTAAAGTATTAGGATTCTATCAGCATATTGGAGGAGAACTCCATTATGCTTTCAGGCCACACAATACTGGTGAGACAA
>JASFCY010000327.1:0-11705 GCA_036940585.1 Cyathus olla
CCCCCTCTAATGCTCAAATTCTAAGATTCTCAGTTCCATTCTCGATTATTTTATCAATTTCTCTTTCTTTTCTCCTATTAATTGATCTACTACCTTAGGATACCCCAGACCGGACGGATGTCTCGGTCGACTTGCACATAATTTCTTTGTTAGGATGCCAGCGCAGCTTCCTCCTCTACACTAAGTCAATACCTGTGCTCCTATACGTGCTACTTACTAATATATGACTGCAGCTTCTACAAATTTATAAACGAATCACGATCTAGAGCCAGCATCTTTCATGACTCTTGCGGTAGCAAAATCAAAATCCAAGGAGCGAATATGAAGACAGCTATGTTGGTGCAAACTACTTGGACCACCACATTCTCACTCTGCATCCATATTAAGGTCACCAACATTACAACAAGTGATAACATTCCAACAAATGTGCAAAAAAACCCTGTTTAATCGTCAATGTCTGTCATCACTTATAATCCGCGCTTACAATGCCATAGGATAAATTTCCAGTATCTCCCTGTTCCAAATCGCTCCAATAGGTCGCCTGCATTACTTGTAGAAAATTCATTGGCTCCTGGTACGCTTCTGGGTCGGCCTTCATGTGTTCGTTTTGACGCCTTAAATTGTAGATTTCCAAGCCTATCTAAGACTAGGAAGGAGGTCGCCGTTGCTCCGATATTAAAGAAAAGTGCAGCGTAACAAGTAAAGCGAAGAAATGTTTGAACATGTGCATTATCCTTCAATCCGGTGTCATCAGTTGCCGTTCCTAGTAACTGCGAAGCTGTTGCAGCCAAAAGTGCGGCCTTCGATACCGTCAATGATATACATAGTTGAGCTCCCGCTAGAGAATGCAACTTACGACTACGGACCCACTTTGCGCTGTTAGCTTCCACCCTTCAACGATCGACTGGACCGTAGGTGGTAAGGAATCTATTGTAAGTGATAGGTTAGCAGTGGTACTTCGATGAGGAATTACAAAACCCGGTTGACAACGGGATCCATACATCCAAGGTCAACTTCATCCTGGACCTCATCCATCCCACAACTATTATGTGAGTTAGAAATGGGCAGCGATTCGTAAGTAGTTTTTATGGGTTATTCAAGCCCGTGAACACTGTTTTAACGATGCATCTTGCGTTACATTTAGACCCGTGGCATGTGCATGGCTTCATAAAAACGTGTTAAAGTCCTGAATGCGAAACAAACACAACATGCTTCAATGACGCTCATAATCAAGAAAATAATACGAGCACGTATAACATATTATATGCGTTAGATGTTCACTATCTGTGACGAGACATCTGCGTTAACTTTACATTCCTGCCAGGTTCTTTGTGGCTGGTTTAAAATCGACGAGTTAATTTCCCCACGGCGTACTCCATACCTCGTGTAAACCACCACTTCTTGCTTTCTTTCACCTGCGGGTTTGTTCTGGGTACAGGAGACTCCGACTGTGTGCTCGCCCTTGAAGAACCCTCTGCCCTCGCCACTACCTCCCTTGTTTCATTTCTCGAAGCTTGACTTGCCAGTGGATGCAATGGTTCTGCGTGTTCTCTTTTTGGGGTTATGTCGCTTGTTTGTCTTGTTGGCGCAACTGATTGAGATATAATAGTGTTGTGCGAAGGAGGATGAGTACCGGAAGATTCAACTTCCTGCTGGCTCAAGATATTGGTACTCCCGGGAGCTCTGTTGGCAAGTCGGACTGATATTTCTGGGAGAACGATATTGCTGTACTTTCCCTTGGAGGTATTATTTGGCCAAGGCTCGGCACCAGCAGTCATAGTAGGATGTAATACAGAAGGCATAGGCATCGGCATCGGCATGGCCAAGGAGTTTGTTTCAGTCTTCTCTGTGGTGTGTACAGCTGGTTCAGGGAGTCGAAGCGGAGTTGGCTGCGGCATAGAACATCCGGTGCCATCTTCGAGGCCAGGTATGTCCCCGTCAATCTAAAGGAAATATTTAATGCCAAGTCCAACAGTATGACTCGCGGGCTTACCTCTGAAATGTAAAGGATCGACATTTTATCTTTCTTAGACAACTCAAACCAAATTGTAAAGGCGTTTTCGTCTACCCCCGCTCGCTTCCAGTTTTTATCTGTAACATTGCGCCAAAACCAATGTCGATAGTTGTATAATCTTTCTACGACACTAAACTGGAGTTTTTCCAAACACCCTACTCCATCTATTTTTCATGGTCAGAAATAGCCTCGGATGAGTTTTAAGTTTCATGCCTTTGACAATAAGTGTATCTTTGTCGTCAAGTTTATAAATATTTCTAAAGATTATAGGAGAGTTTTCGAGATCGGAGACATTCAGCTCGACATGGGGCTCTCTATCCCCTAGTACGTGCAATTCATATGGGCTGCTCTTCGTGCCATTTTCATGAATGTTGTCTTCCAAGCGGAGAGGATATATTCGAGGTTTGTTTTCCAGATTCCTGGAGAGCAAGGGGATATGGGGATAAAAGTTAAGATCATATATATGCTTGAGTTCTTGGATGGAATCTTGAGCATGGAATAATAAAGAGTTCAACGTGATGCCTTTCGGCACCTTCATGCTCTCTATGGACAGAATTCTGTTATAATTTGCTTAGTTACCATTAACCACTAGTACTTACTGCGAGTTCTACTCTTGACTCCTGGTATGCATTTCTGATATGTATGCTCGTAGAAAGTAAATTCTACGCAGCATGTGCCAATTGTTATTACTTTTTCCTATTTAGTGGGTTAACATCGATACTTTGAGTATTTATATATGATAACCACCTTCAAGTTTCCCATCATCGTCGCCTTGTCGTGACGAATTTTCAGTTTTTTTTGTACCTCTATTTTCCTACTCGGATTCCATCTATATCAAATCAGGAATTAATACAAAGCTTGGGCAGGACACGGAGAGTTTTTTTTTTACTTTTCTACATAGCGGCAAACCTTCTCTTCCATCCGTAAGTTATAGATTTCTAACCCGGAGGAGTTTTCAGTAATTTTGGAAACGAAGCTGTCAACGTCATCTAATAAGCTTTTAGTAGGCAAGGGATTAACACTTCAGATTTCATATGCTTGAAGTAAAAATGAATCATACACTTTAAAATCATCAGCCCAAGGACCGACGTCATTATCAGTCGGATTACCCAGAACCCGTTCATACTCCTCATAACAAATTTTCAGGAGGAAGACGACGCATGAGAAGTAGGCAGGTCCTATTCCTGAGGCCTTCTTGATCCAGGATACTGGAAGTTTGATTGTCAATCTGAGGTCACTAAGCATTCCTTACCAGTAGAGATGTTCTAATTCTAGGTGGTCATTTCGCGAAGTGCAAGATTTAAAAGTGTTTTAATAAATCAACTGCCATTCTTTACCCATGGAACTGGCCCATTGCTGATGCATTGATGCAGGGTTGAAGTAGACATGCGGCTCTATCAAGGCTTGAGTAGGTCACAAATTCGATCGTTCCAGGGGGAAGTTCCGGCAATCGTTCGGATGTTTGTATAAGTACTTGTCTCATTGGGAATATATTTACATGTTGTATGATTTCTAAATAATTAATGGCTTATCAGCACATACTTTCGCTACTCATTGAATATTGAAAACATACGTACTACACCTTTCGACTCGTCCGAGGAACGTGTTTCACACTATCCTGAGGCTTGAGGAGGCTCTAGTCAAGCCTTCCATTTCAGTTCAGCTTCGTGAGTCGCATGTATGCATGCCATGCACTGCATGTAATTAATTCAAAACAGATCATTGAAGCCAGGATCAAGCTAATGATCTATTGGTAGTACTTGTGTACCTGTGTCGTGACTCATTTTATAAAGTCAACTAGAGGTTAGTCAGGACCCTAGAAAATCCTTCCTAAGGTTTGATACAGGTCCCCCTACAGTTGGCCGAAAAATGCTGGAAGGTTGGATACGGTTTGGCAGGCGTCCCCCTACGGGCGTCAGAAAATCTCCCACAATGCCAGGTTTAGCATTCCCCTACGGGTGCCCACCTCAAAATCAGGTCAGCTACGCGTCCACCCAGGCACCCTGTTTCCAGCACAGCGTCAAAGCCTTAAATAGAGGCTAACACCGGCCGAAAACAAGCGCGCCGTGTATTGGCCGTGCAACTAATGTTGAATATTTCAATCCCCGTTGATCCCACGGATCACAGTGACACAGTCAACTATGATACGGCATTTATTTTTTACCCAATTTTTACACTGATGTACTACTATCATTTGCCTAGTGATGCAAAGTCACCTAGAGTTGCAAAATACGACATTATAAGACATCAACTACGCCGATAACAATAAAAATTAGTAACCATATGTATCCAACTTGTATATTTACTATTCTACATTTTATTTTACAAAATTCGAAGTGCAGACAACTGATCTACACAATATACATTGAAAATAGACACTATTTACCAGAAATTCTTAATTATTTCCCCAATACAGCGGTTTCATGTTACAAAAATTCATACACGAAGACTAAGTTACAATGGGATGTAGTATGCCAAATTATATGATGATACCTTCTCAGATGAACGTTCAACACAAAAAATAGGTTTCAGGGTCCTTCGCGTTCAAACTCCGACCTGTCTGCAAAGTCGTGTCCCAAACAGGCATCTAAAGCCCGCAGCCTTGCCGAGTGCTGACTCTAAACTTCACCGTGACCCCACGTGACAAATTTTGCAACTCTAGGTGAATTAGGCTCCTTACTTACTTGCGACAGATCATAAAACAACAGTAGATTTTTTTAATAAAAAATAGATATTCTGAAAGCTGTGAAGCATACTTTTCCAATGGTATACTTCGCATGAGCTGAATGTGTTGCGATGTGGAGATGATGTTGGATCAAAAATGTTTTGCAAAGCTACGCAGGTGGTAGTACTTGCTGGCTACCAAAGGAAACCTGAAGCATAAACTTGAATACTACTTAGTATATAAATACATTGAAGTCACCCATAAAAGCCCAAAACTCAAGTTAGAAGCAAAATTAGCAAGATATCCCAATATTTTGGAATTTTTAAGATTTTAGAGGTTAGATACTATGTCCCCCTATGACCGGGGAAAAATCCAGGTTTTGGTATCTATCCTTAACAGTGATTTTCAATGGCCCTGGTCAGCCACTGAGCCAATCACCAGTGTGTCTCACTCCCAGGCTTCGGGCCTTCGGCACGTGTACGCGGATTGTAGGAGAAACGTGACCAGATGCACGAGATCTGTTAAAAGACCAAAGATTCAAAGAAAGAGAGAGAGTCCGTCGCTGCGGCGGAGACGAGAGCAACGAAAAAGAATGAGAATCAAAAGAATACTACTTACGTAATTAACCAAGTAAGTTGCTGTAACAATACACCGCAAGCAGCAGTGCCAGTAGCAGTAACGTGACCGGTTGACCGGTCCAGTCCAGGCTAGCTTCGGCAAGATTTGCTTTATTTTCTTATAAGTTATATACAAGACGGACCCCACCCTCCGACTTTTTACCTCCACTTAAACTCGATACTGTAATGACAGTGACACGTAACTCTTCACGTTAACAGCTTCTAGAGACTAATAGTGGCAGGGAATGTCATACTGACAATGGACTTTAAGTCACAGCCACGCCAAACCCAATGCTACCATGACCCTCTCCGGAAGAAAGCGCATCGAAGTTCCCATTTCGAAGAAGGGAACCTCAAGCTCTTTCAATAGGTTTCTGAAGATCTTTGTGCAGCCTATTTGGTTTTTAAGACTGCGAACCCCATCATCTACAATCCAATCCTCCACTGGTGTCGTCAAAATCACAACGGAGCGCCGGTACTTATCCAGCACACGTTGCATTCCTTTCTGCCTCAATAGGGTTGCTTTCCTTCTACGAGCTTCTTCATTAGCGGCGGTGAAGATGGAATAAACAATGGGGTCTATAGCCGATCGATCAGCAACTCGTATTGGAAATGGAGCAGCCTTGTCCTCCTGCTCTATATGGGCGGACGTTATGGCTATCTGCATTTCAAGCATTCCTATCGTCTCTCTGGAAAACCCTCGAGTTTTTATCACTTGCCTGGTGACTTCAGTCGCGTATGCTCTAGGATCTATGCCTAGTTTCTTTACCAGCGCATTGCATAGCGTTGTCTTTACTGTGGACTTTTCTTGTGTATCAACAAGATGGCTTTGGTTTGATGGACATGGGATACATACTGAGGGTCCAACAACGTATATCGAGACGCGGCGAGACATTTTGCTAGCCTTGTACTTTGGTATGAGTGGGAATGGAAGGGTGTCGAGGTATTTAGGAGTTTATTGCTCTTCGAATTCGGCGCCTTCCGGAATAAGCTTAAGCTTTATATCAAGCGATCTTCCATAGACGCCCTTCGACAGTACAAAAATGGGACCCATCCCCTCACACGATCTGGTTTTATACCCTCCTACCCTTAGTTGCCCCTTTTTCTCGGTTTGATGCACAAATATGTCGAGGAATCGCTACATCTTGCGCGAAAATCCAACTAGGAAAGACGAACAATGGAAGTTTTAGGTTCCTCTTGAAGCGCTTCTTATGCCGGTGCGATAACGCGATCGTGTCATGGGAAATATGATATTCTTCACCAAGGATGCGATCGTTTTGCAAGCTGGACAGTTCCCTAGCAATCGTATTCTCAACTCAGACGATCCTTCTAAATTTACCTTGGTATCATTTGGTAGTTTGCGATTCACAGATAGCAGTATTCGGCAGACTGGCGAGTATATCGCTCGTTTTCTGGAAGTCGACTTGTACCTCAATGGTGTGCAATATCGGTTTTATCATCACAGCAATAGTCAGTTAGTGAGTATTGTGCCTATCCTTCTGCTCTTACAAGTATTTATAAGCTATATTAGCATGGCAGGTCATGTTTTCTACGTGAAGCAAACAGCAATGAGGAACTTGATGCGCGGATATACCAACCAGGCGACTTTAAAGGAATCAAGGACGTAGCTAAACGTATGAGATCCTTTAATCGCCGTATTATATGTTCCTGATCTACTCATTTGGTTAACAGAAGCAAAACGAATTGGTCTGCTATTCTCGGCCGCGCAGATAGATTATCAGCTCGATCCCCGTCACGTAGCTAATATTTCCAATATCCAAGTTAGCGATGAGGTATTCTCCAACGGATGTGGCCTTATATCTAAGAGACTTGCTATAGAGCTCAGCAGGGCGAAAAATATTATCTTTCGTGCATACAGATATACACCGCCGTATTCCAGATCAGGTACTCGCACACATCATCAGTTCATTAGTCAAAATGCTGATTCCCCACGAAGATACCTCGGATATAAAGGTGTTCTGATGCTTCATCCACCATTGGATAAGGAAAAGAAGCATTTAGCGCAGTTTCATAAGAGCATGAAGTTCACAGCAACTGCGGATCATTCACTCTCTGTCGTCGACTATTCGAAGCTGTACACTTTTGGGCATTTGAATAACGACATTATTATCTTACTCTCCGGTCTGGGAATAACAGAAGAGACGCTGGTACGCAAGCAAGAGGCGTATTTTCAATGGGTTAAGGATGCATCCACGGATCCAGTCAAGGCGTTCGATTTCCTGTCACGTGTACCTAATCAGTATCCTCTGGCGGAGCAAGTCTTGCTAAAAGGTATTGATGACCCTGACGTGTCTAAAAAGATCAAGGGTCTTCAAATGTCTAAGGTTGCGAGCTTTCGAAATGACAGAGACAAGTACCGGTCGCGTATGATTCTGCGAAAGTCCCTTCGTCTATTTGGAGTCCGCGATCCATTTAGGCTATTGAAGGAAGGCGAGGTGCATATTCGCATAACTACCGCTCGTAGTGGCCCGTCGACTGCTATTCATGTCGATGTGCTAGTTAAGAACCTGTGTTTACACCCCGGTATGTTTTATTCTGCACTCATGACCTTTATGTTATGTATAGACTTGCAGGTGATTTCTTGAAGCTGCGTGCTGTACAACATAAACGATTGGACCATCTCGTATATTGCATCGTGTTTGCAACGGTAGCTAAACCTGGTCACCATGCAGCGCCCTCTATGAGCAGTGGCGGAGACTTAGATGATACTTGGGGCTCTCTGACCGAACGTGATGCATTATTAACTGAAAGGGCTGTTGCAGATGATGACTTCTTGGTCTGCTGGGATCCGGATATTGTTCCTTCACGTGTTTTTGAGGTATAGTCTACCATTACATTTGTTACAGATTATTATTAACCTACAGCATTACTAGTCATATGATTATCCTGCGGCAAAAGAGAAAGTAAATCATAAAATTAAGCGGAAAGACCTAGCGAACCACTTCCCTTCTTACAGCGGGTAAGTCGATCAGCTACTCTGACCTTGCGGACCAATATAGCACCCATTTTGGATACATCACTGCATCCATTGCGTGTATTTCAGATCTTCATGGCAGATAGGCTCGAGGTAGCCTACAGGGAGCATTATCTGTAGAGTGTCAAGAACTCGCAGCTCTCCATTCTTTGTGTGTCGATGGGGGGAGTGTCAAAATTCCAGATAGATTAACACGACCTCCCGGGCTCCAACAATGCTACATTCTCGATATTCTCGAGGAGAAGGCATCAGGATTCGTAGTGAGACTTACAGAGTCTGCTCCTCTAACAAGTTTTATCCATATGAGCTCCCCAGAAGCCGGAGAGAAACTTCTTCTCGATCTCTTCCGAAGCAAGCAAAGCTCTATTTCAGAGTATGAGCTATTTAACATTGCATTGCGCTTATCTCGGAAGCATGGTCTTGATATGAAACAATTTCTGCACCACATCGATATGGGAGCCCTCACAGCTCAACAGAAACATGCGATATTAGATTCTGATGTCTTGGGCATTTCCCGTGAAGAACATCCGTACATGTGGAACTCCTTGTTTCAGTCCGATATATTAACTCAAGAAGATCTCTATCAAAGATCTCTTAACCAATCATTCCCAATGCAAAAGTTATACTCCTCTTGGGTAAACGGGCTAGCCACATTTTTTGAGTTCTTTCGCATGGCCACCGAAAACCACACAAGAACATTACTGATCATTCAAGTATATATCTATAACATTATCTCGAGTTCCCTATACTTACGAAAACGGTTGTTGACACAGATTGATTCGCGCTTTGCATTCGGTATTTTTATGCGTGGACCTATACCTTGGGATGAAGAACCGGAAGTAAACGACAACGTTGTTGTGGTTTATTTTCTGCCCCAACCTTCAGCAACAGTGGCAACGCATCGTCCATGCACAGTCGATTATCGCCTACATTGTAGTGACAGGGTTTTTGAGTTACATAACAAGCATCTCGGAGACACATTCATTTTTATCCAAAAACCTCCTACTTCACTTGGAATTGACATCGCGGCCAGTATCTTCGTTCAAAAGATCTCAAGCTACAGTACAAAGGGTAGGTTATCCGTTATGTAGCATCTCTTAATATTTCTTTCATTCATGTCAACATTTATATTTCTAGCAAATACGGCGTGTAAATAGAACGCCAGCGACAGCTATTAAACTTCATATCGTATCGAACCATGATCGCGTCGCCCATCAGTTATTTGATCTCGAGTTCGAACAGTATGTTTATTTATATTTTTAACATTTACCACATTGAACTAGGATTTTAGTGTTACAACCGAAGAATATACGAAACGTTTTCAACGACAAGTTGTTCCGTACCATATGAATGAACTCCAGGACGTAGATTGGGGCGAGTACCCCGAATGGCTGAAATACGTATTTACTCCGTGGACTATCAAGGAAATGACAAAACATACAAAAGAGTCGATGCATGAATATCTCTCAGGCGTTGATATTCCAGATTTTGACAAAATTCTATCATTTGGTTTGGAACATCATTCAAAGGAGGAAGTGTTTTTTGCATTCGCGTTCATTCTAGCACAAGATTCCTTCCAAAGAGAAAGGGTATTCCGATGGGTTGACACATATCCCCCTCTGGTCTATAAACTTTTGAAAAAGATTCCACCAGACGAACATGGCGCTCTTCCTCCTTCACTACATGGGTTGGCACATCCAATCATTAGAAATATTATTCGCTGCGCAAACGAAATCGGGATTGCTGCTCTGGTGGCATTAGAAAAGATCTCGCATGAAATCTTTGAACTTCCATTTGAGCAATACACCGACCTTCTGATGCTCACAGCACACTTCGTTCGTTCCCTTGAGCTGGCACAAGAAGTTTTCTTGGTATTGAATGACTTTCGTCTCTCTCAATCTATTTCTAACGCATTCGCATACGGGAACAAGCTCGCTCTTGGTATCGCCATGAACCGGGCTGAAGAAGCGCCGGATGAATGCCCTTGCGATGAAAATGGTCGACCCAAGCGCCAAAGGATTGCTCCTGCTCACATGAAACTCAAGTAGGTGGCGGATCAACCAAACCAAGTCCTTGCTTTCATCCGCGTAGATGCAAAAACTTCGGTGCGGATGCATTCCCATGTTTGTCTCCAAGCAGCATCGAAACCAGAAAATCGCTGGATTTCCAGTCTGCCACTTTTGGATGGCCTGGTGTGTGAAGCGAATAGAGGCGAACTTAAAATTGAATATGTATCACGCAGGGAGTGTAACAATTACTAAAGCTACGATGGATGCTCTGTCAAGACCATTACAATCGAAACACGAATGTTGCAGGCTGTACAACATCATCACGGGGGACAGCATCTCTTTAGATGAGGGAGCAGAGGTTAACGAGGAAGTGTCTGAAGCAATACTTAACGTCAGTGATGGCGGGCATCTAAATGATAGTCAAATGGAAGCAGCCCCATCCTATAAAGCAATATTATCTCTCATTTGGGGGCCGCCTGGTACCAGAAAGACAATGGTTGTGGTGCAAATACTTTAGCACATAATTAGAACAGCTGGCTCAAGTCCACCTAAAATCCTTACAGCATCAACTCATAGCGGTATAACTATTTAGCACTATCTTATGTCTTCGGAGGCTTATGGCAATTGTTAGCTGTCGATAATGTCCTAGAGCGTTTTATAGAAATTAATAAGGAAACACTGCTCGTTACAGAAGAAAATATCCTCCGAGTAGCAACTGACCACACTCGAGTCAACAAAGCACTTCAAAATTTTACAATCGATGCTCGTGTGGGAGGCGATCTCAACAAGAACAATCGCCTTGTAAAGCAGGCAATTGAAAGAGTAAAGAATGCTACGATCGTGTTCGCCGCATGCGCCGGTAAGAAAGACGAATAATTCACAGAAACTCACAAGGCCAATTTGTTTCCATAGGTGC
Organism: Cyathus olla; assembly: GCA_036940585.1. Taxonomy (NCBI): domain Eukaryota; kingdom Fungi; phylum Basidiomycota; class Agaricomycetes; order Agaricales; family Nidulariaceae; genus Cyathus; species Cyathus olla. The sequence continues at coordinate 11,217 of JASFCY010000327.1, forward strand.
TGGATTAGGTATTTTAAGGAAGATTAATTTCGACATTGCAATTATAGGCGAGGCGTCGCAGATAACTGAACCTGTGGATTCAGTTCCGTTGGTAAAAGGTATCAAGAAAACCATTATGGTTGGAGACCAGTAAGTAATTTTATGCCTCGCTGGACGTACATGGGACTAGTACAGTGTGCAGTGTTCAATTACGTCTTACAGTACGAAACATGGGAAAAGTTCTTCAGCTTAACATCTCGCTGCTAGAAAGACTCTACTCTTATCATGGCGAAATGGAAGGAATACAAAGGACGATGCTCGAAGTCCAATACCGCCCTCCGCAACTATTGAACGCCTTCCCAGCTCGCGGGTTCTACGAAAATCGCCTAAAGACCTATATGAGTAATACAGCTAAAGTACTCAGAATCTTATTAAAGATTTCATTCCCCTGGCCGGAGCGCGATGATACTATTGTGCCGACAGTTTTCATTCAATGCTCTTCTGAAGAGT
>JASFCY010000328.1:0-11690 GCA_036940585.1 Cyathus olla
ACTATCAATTTCAGAGACATATATTAAATGGACTGAGAATGTTCTGTAGAAATAATCCATATCAACTTACCCTATTTACATGAAATTATGGGATATAATAGCGCAGCATCTATAGATTATATGTTTTAAATTTAGTAGTTCCAGGGTGTCTACAAGCCGAGATAAACTGCTTCAAACTTACCTATTTTGCCTAATTTTTCACTTTTTAGCTTGATTTTACTTAAAATCAGCACATTTCAAACATATATATCTCCAGAATGTACTGTGAGATTCTCAAAATTGTACGATGATTTTATTGCTAATTACTATATATTCCCCATTCCTTATATTGCAAATGTTCCTAGTTACTATTTCAATGATGGAGGAAGATTTGGTGAAAAAATGACATTATGACAAATATTAATACTTCTCTATTCCAACTTTCCTATTTATAATTTACATTAATTTTTTGAGGTGTTATAGCATGGCATATGTATTATATGTATATGAAAACTTATGAATATTGCACACATAGTTCAGCCAAAAATGCGAAATTGAAATGGGGACCCATAAGATCAGGGTGCTCATTCTTTTCACATGCATCTGTAGCTTTAGACATGTAAATTTGAAGGCTGAGAATTATACTACTGGAGAAGTGGAACATTATTCTTGATTTCTGGGAATTATGCCATCTATTGATGGAAGCAGTCAAGAATCCATTAAAGACTATGAAAGAGTACTTGAGACAATATGTGATTTATTCAATTATAGTCCACTTGGAAAGTGTTAACAAAAAGGCATTTTGCACATCATTGACATTTTTATCAAATTGACTGGATTATACAGTGATCATTGTACTAAGGAAAAGAAAGATGCTGTAGCCTTGGAGAGTAAAAAACAAGAAGCTGTTTTTACTGTACTGGGAGAAAAAAAAGTTTTGGCAGATGAGGTTAAAGACTTGTTGCCTGTTTTTTATACAGCTAGAAATAAAATGATTCCAAGTATTGGTGGAGAAGCTAAATGGAATATGTTATCCGAGCAAGACAAGGCTGAAAGTAATGCAAAGATGCTACATGATGTAGTAATCACACTTGGAAAAGAGACTTTTGAACTTATGTCAGATGATGAGCAGCAGGTGCTGAAATTATTTTTTGGGCAGGTTGAGGGTGTCACAAAGATCAAAATACTGTTTATGGAGGATATAAAGAAATGGTAAAGTGGTGGAAGAAGCATGATGATACTGAAGGGCCAATTCCTCTCCCAAATAAAGATAATGCTGCTGTACTTGAAGGAATTGTGCAAAATGGGGATGCAGAAACTGAAGTTGAAGCATGTGCATTAAATATAATTGCTTGTGGTGGAATTAAATGTGTGCAACTTGCAGGTGCAATATTCAATCATAAACAAGATAAAAAGGATCATCATGATCTGTTTCATTGGCAGTGGAAAGTATATGTGAAAAGTACATTTACATTTCCTGGTACATTTAATATAAGGTTTGGATTATATTGTGAAGCTGCAAGTGTTTTGATTCTTTACAAAAAACATTTTATTCAGTTTTTAGAGTTTATCTGAGACAAAAAAGCAAAGTACAGGTTTAGCCATATGGAGCAGAATCTGTATAATGCATTACATGACAATCCAACTCTTACTGAGTTAGCAGTATTATTACTTTATGCACAAGCTGTGTCACATTCATACATGTATAGTATCTGCAAACTTGCTGAGGAAAAGGTTAATATGCTTGATCTTGGTCCATTGCATTCTAAAGTTTATGAACACATACAACAAATTTTTGAAAATCCTGACTTACTACTTGGTCAGAATGTGGATCATAAAATTGCTGAGCTAAATGGGAATGAATGGCAACTACCAGAAGTAGTTAAAAAAATACAAGAGCTTATACATGAGTTTAAACATTTACAACCACTGCTTATTGCTTTTTTTACAGGAGCAGCAAATACTTGGAAATGTTTTACTTCAGAATTTGCTCCTGGAGGTTTAATTGATGAAGCTACTCAGGAAGAGAAAGAGTTGGCTTGGATGCTCCCCACCAATGATATTAATGAAGGTGCACTTGGATCATTTCAAGTTATGATGTGCCCTCAACCACAGTTATTACTTCTTGGATATAATGCCCAGGCAATGTATTTTAAAAATGATACTCAGGCATTTGTTCAGAAGTTCTTTGTTGAGCCAGAAGACTATAAATTTCTATACTCACAGGCTCAAGAAGTAATAGGTGAAGATTGCAAATGTTAAAGAGAAATTATTGAGCATATACAAGAGATTGCTGAACATAAAAAAGAAAAACACGAAAAGCATCACCAGAAAAAAGTGGAAAAAGAAACACAAATAGCAACAATGAAAATCATACTCAGTAAAGATGAAATTCAAAAGCTAAAAGGCCCTGAACTCAAGAATATGATTCAAAAGTACAGGGCAGCAGGGGCACCACATCTAGAGTCAGTTAACTCAAAAATCAAAGTTGGTGATATGAAGGCAGCACTTTGTAATGCCATTGATTCTTACCAATCCCAGAAGTGGACACTATTAGGTGAAGAGGAAGATGAAGAGGACCTCTCTGATTCAGAAAGTGAGTTAGGTGAAGCTTTTGACAATCAAGAAGATATATGTGGTAATTAGAGTGACTCTGAAGTAGGAACTGGTTGATTGATAATATGTGTTGATATTTTACTACATACTGATACTTTTTTCGAAATATATGCTCATATTTTTGTTCTACTCACTCTAAGCTATCTGTTAGTATATAATTTGTGGTTAAATGACTCAAATTTAGGGGGTAATCAGCTTGCTTCAACTTTTGTGATCGCACTGTGACGTCACGTGACATATCGGGGCCGTGTGACATACAGTGGGGATGTCCAATCCCGGTATGGCACGCGGCCTAGAAATGTCACAGCACATCACAGTGCAGTCACAAAAGATGAGTTCAGCAATTTATACCTTAGTTCTGCATCATTTCACTACAAATTTAATACCATTAGATTACTTACAATGAGGAGAATATGAATATCAATTCGAAAATGCAAAAACATTGAGAATATATATTAAAATATTACAAAAACACATTACATTACTGCCTGATCACTACTCTTCATCACTCCAGTCACCATTGTCATTATCCGTCATGTTAATAACTTCATCTTCTCATTAGAATTATCATTTTCACTCAGTGAATTCCATTTCTTGGGTTCATATGAGTTAATTGCTTCACAAAGTGCTGCTTTAATTTCACCAACTTTGGATCTTGAGTTGATGGACTCAAGCTGTGGTGTATCTGCATTCCTATACTGTATAACCATATTCTTGAGTTCAAGACCCTTGAGTCCATTGACCTTGTCCTTGTTAAGTATAATTTTCATTCCAGCAATATATAATTCCTTATTAGCTTTCTTCTGCTGTTGCTTTTCACACTGAACTTTTTTCTCTGCAGCTTTCTCTTGTATATGTTCAATAATTTACTTTTGATGCTTGCAATCTTCACCTGTTACAGCTCAGGCCTGAGAGTGCAAGAATTTAAAGTTCTCAGGCTCCACAAAGAATTTTTTAACAAATGCTTGTATATCATTCTTGAAGTACATTGCCTGAGCATTATACTCAAGTAGTGATAATTGTGGCTGACAATACATCATTACATGAAAAGTGCCAAGAGCATCTTCATTGATATCATTGGTAGTAACATCCAGGCTAATTCTCTTTCTTCTTGAGCTGCTTCATCAATTAAATCTCCAGGAGGAGCAAATTCTGAGGTAAATCTTTTCCATGTAGTAACTGCACCAACAAAAAATGCAATGAGCAATGATTGTAAATGTTCCAGCTCAGGTAAAAGTTCATGAATTTTACTTACCACTTCTGGTAGCTGCTACTCATTTTGGTTTAGTTTAGCTAATTTATAATCCACATTTGATCCAAGTAATAAATCAGGATTCTCAATAATTTTTTGAATATACTTATATACATGTGAATGTAGTGGTCCAAGATCAAGCATATTGACTTTTCTTCTGCAGCTTTATGGATAAAGCATATATAGGGATATGATACAGCTTGGGCATAGAGTGCCAACACAGCAAGTTCAGTTATAGTTGGAGTATAATGCAAAGCATTATACAAGTTTTACTCCATGTAATTGAACCTATATTGTATTTTTTTTCATGGACAAAGTCTAAAAATTGAATAAAATGATTTTTATGAAGAACTAATGCTGCTGCAGCTTTACAGTAGAATTCAAATCTGGTATTGAATGTATCTGGAAATGTAAATGCAGTCTTTACATTTCTTTCCACCACCAACAAAATAAATCATAATGTTCCTTTTTGTCATTTTTGTAATTAAATACTGCTCCTGCAATTTGTACACATTTAATTGCACCACCAGCAGTAATCTGAAGTACATGAGCTTCCACATCTGTATTATTCTTAGAATTAATTTCCTCAAGTACAGCAGCATTATCTCTATTGGGAAGAAGAACAGGGCCAGTAATATCATCACATTCTTTCCACCATGCTATCATTGCTTTATAGCCACCATAAACAGTATTTTGGTGTTTGTAACAACCACAGCCTGCCCATATAAACAATTTTAGAACTTGCTATTCATTATCTGATATTAACTTATAAGTTTCTTCTTCTAGTAACAAGACTAAATTGTATAACATTTTAGCATTGCTCTTAGCTTTCCCTTGCTCAGATAATGCATTCCATTTTGTCTCTCCACCAATTTGTTCAATAATTTTCTCTTTTTCAGAGGGAAAAATGGACAGCAAGTCTTTAACCTAGCAAAAATTTTATCCTTACCCAGTACAGTAAAAACTGCTTCTTCCTTTTTATTTTCTAAAGCTATAGTATCTTTCTTCTCCTTAGCACAATGATTACCTTGTAATCCAGTTAGTTTGATGAAAATATAAACAATATGCAGAATACTCTTTTGATGCCACTTTCCAAATGGTTAAATTGATCACATATTGTCTCAAGTATTCTTTCATAGTCTTTAATGGACTCTTGACTGCTTCCATCACTAGATGGCATAATTCCCAAGAATTGGGAGTAATGATCAACTTCACCAGTAGAATAATTTTCTGCTTCTAGATTTACATGCCAGGAGTTATAATTCATTGCATGATGACTTGTACCATCTGTACTAAAAGTAAAACCTATTTTCTATGAAATATAATCTATGAATAAATATGAAAAAACATACTTTTAGTATTTGACAATTCATATCCAAGTTGAATTTGTGATGCAATATATCCCTATGTAATGATTCTAGAAATTGTATGTAACTAATATTTCCAATTACATTTATTCCAGCTGTATTCAGAGTTTTATGAATTAACTCATTGACTCTGTAAGCTGAAACTCCAGGTTTAACCAAGTAGCATACAAGATCATGGGTTAATTCAGTATATATACCTTTCTCAAGCAAGTGATGATTGGTTATTTTTTTAAATATATGCTACTGAGCCATCAAAACTTTATTCTCAAGCACTGTAGGAGATCTTTTCAATCTTTTAGAAAGTATTTTGACTACTTTCCATATTGCTTCAAGCTTCTTTTCAACTACAGTAAGCTTATTTTCACTTTCTGCTTTAGTTTTTGTGACGTATTATTTAGATTGAAAATTTGTTTCTGAAGTAAATCTTTTTGAAATTTAAAGTCTTTTATCACAACAGACAAGATCAATATTTTTTGTCAAAATTTGTCAGCACATGACCTGTTAAAATAATGACAAACAACAATAAATTTTAGTCCAGCAATTATTGCCTAAATATTGCATAAGTATTCTGCATTTTCTATAATTTTTGTGTAAATAATGGCCTATATAAAATTGGCATAAAATGTTGGGAAAATTCAAGAAATTTCATAGAATATTTAAAGTTTTTAGGGGATAGTTAGTAGATAATCCATGGCCAAACCAGAAGACAAAGAAATAGTAAATCTTTTATACTATGCCACAAAATAAGCACAAAGTATTTTAAATTTTTAAGAAAAATATCGGAAATTTTATAGACATATTATGCTGTATATTTATCTCACAAATATAACATAAATATGCCTTAAAATTTAAAATATTTAAGTGATTATTAGTAAATAGTTGGAGGATTAAAGTTTTCTATTGTTTGTCATTATTTTGAGAAGTGATGTGCTGCCAAATTTTGATAGAAAATGTTGATCTTGCCTGTTGTATATAAGACTTAACATGGCTTTTTTATCTGACTTCATAGACTCTTGCAGAGACTGTATACTTTCAGCAGTGCTCAAAGCATGAATTTTATCTTCAAGTTTTTTTCTTTTCTATTTTCCCCTCCTAACTTTCTGGTACTCCAATTGAAGTTTTTTATTAATTTTGTTTTGTTTTTCTTAACTATTTTTAAGCTTTATGTTGAGAGAGACAACAGCCTTCTGAGATTGATAGAGTAATTTCTCCAAGTTGGAGAAATTCATATTTATAATATTTATTTTATCTTGCAGCTCCTTAATTTGAGTATATACAACAGGCAAGATCAACATTTTCTATCAAAATTTGACAGCACATTACTTCTCAAAATAATGACAAATAACAAAAAACTTTAATCCTCCAACTATTTACTAATAATCACTTAAATATTTTAAATTTTAAGGCATATTTATATTATATTTGTGAGATGAATATACAGTATAATATGTCTATAAAATTTCCGATATTTTTCTTAAAAATTTAAAATACTTTGTGCTTATTTTGTGGCATAGTATGAAAGATTTACTATTTCTTTGTCTTCTGGTTTGGCCATGGATTATCTACTAACTATCCTTTAAAAACTTTAAATATTCTATGAAATGTCTTGGATTTTTCCCAATATTTTATGCCAATTTTATATGGGCCATTATTTACACAAAAATGATAGAAAATGCAGAATACTTAAACAATATTTAGGCAATAATTGCTGGACTAAAATTTATTGTTGTTTGTCATTATTTTAATAGGTTATGTGCCAACAAATTTTGACAAAAAATGTTAATCTTGCCTGTTGTAATAGGCTTGGAAGAGCTGAGTTTGGGAATTTTTAAATAATTCCTCCATATTCTCATTTTTATCTTCAAGTACTTCTTTTGCTTTTCTAATTGCAACCTTTCTTTGAGCAGCTGAGGCTTTTGGAGGCATGTTTGACAGTTGGGAACTGTGATATCTATCACATATACCTCAAAATCCATTGATCCAGTGCTCTCATTGCTCACTCAATGGAATTTAGTTATTCTTTTTGTACTGTATCTCAATAATCTTAGAGTAGTTTTTATGTATGAGATTGCTTCCAATACAGCTGTATGTGCTGAGTCCCTGCCAAAACCCCCATCAATTATGCATCTTACCTTATTTCTTATATAGCCCTTTACACAGACAACTTATGAATATGATTTATAGAGTAAAAGTGCACTATTTCACTGCTAGAATAATTTAGTCAAGACTGATTTTTTATTTTCTTGCTCTATCATGTAGATGTGATACATATTATAGTAGGTTCTCATACTTAAAATATTTTTTTTAAATTCTGGCTTCAACATTCAATTCAGAACAAAAAATAGTGTAGACTTGCTCCCTTATGCTAATAGTAAAAGAGTATTTCCAGAAAGCAGTTTCAGAAACAAGCTGCAGTACTTATGACTGCACTGCACAGCCACCAGCAGGACTTTGCATCATTCATTGCTTGTTGCTCATTGCTTCCTCAAAACATTTTAGCTGTATTTTTTGTACTCCAGCTCAATAAATATGTAATATTTGTAGTATTATGTTTCTTCTGAAATCCCTGCCAAAACCCATATTAGTTTTATACTTTAACTCATTTTTATATAGCTCCTTACACAGACAACTTTAGAGCATGTTTAATAGAGTGAAAGTGCACTATTTTGTCACTAGAATAATATGGTCAAAACAAATTTTATATTTTTTCACTCTGTTACATAGATCTAGTATATAACATAGTGAGTTCTCATATTTACAGTCTTTTTTAAAAAAATTCAGGTTTGTTCATAGGATTTGCACAGCAAAATACTGTAGATTTTCTCCCTAATACTAGTTGTAGAAATATGATTACAGAATGTTATTATAGAAGCAAGTTGCATCACCTATGTAAAGTAGCACAGCCACCAGTCAGACTTATTTGGAAAGATCACTTACTTGTATTATAAGTAGTTAATCATGACTTTGATGGTAAATATACTTAAATATGTTCATGTTGTACATTTCTAGTACTCAGTATTGAATAGAATAGCTACAGGGAAGAAGAAAGCAAAGAAGAATAGATTGTGACATTGGTAGCTGTCTCTACAAAAATTTCATGTACAAAACAATTTTTTAACAAGGACAGAGATAGAAAATCAATTGACAAATGCCTTATGAATGAAGACTGTATCTTGAGGTAATAAATACTGCTGTCCTTCTATGGAATTCTCCCATCCAATCCCTTGCAGCTGAAGGTGCAGTTCTTAGATGTATCAATGTCTAATTTTGAGATAATAAGATAGGGATTATGATTGCAGGATAAAGTAATCAGATCTTTCTCCTTGATCATAACCATCCTGAGTGTTTCAAGAACCCCCATTTATACCAGTAATAGTTAGACTCTAAAAACACAGTTTATGTCTAGGAAAATTTCTCAAAATTTTTAGGAAATCTGTCTGGAAAAAAATCCAAGTTGGCTCAAGAATGCTGATTTTGTCCAGATTATCGCTCTAGGTTCAAAAAATGGCTCGGAAACCTCTGAAATGTCATTTTTTTCTCTTGAATTTCGCATTTTTGTACTCCCAAAGAGCATAGAGAACTAGGTAGAATATATTGTTGTAATAGAGTAAGTAGTACTAAGATGAAATCAATCTTCCTCCTCAGAATCTTTGCAGCTTTTTCTTGAATTAAAAGATTTGATAGCAGTAGCCAGCTTCTTTACCTCTGATTTGATTTTCTTGAATGTATTCAGAAATTCCTCCTCCAAGATCAATCCACCATTATGTTGAATTATCACAGTGGATGGGGGCAGAAGCATCATAAACCAGATTGACAGCATGAACTGGAAATAAGTAGTTTGTACTAAGGTGGGAAGTATTCTATGAGATTGGACTGAAGGTATTTACTGTGCCTTTCTTGAAGATCTGCACACCAAGGTTTGAGATAACAGACACCTTAGATAAATCAGTTATTGCTGCATGCTTCCCATTCTTTCCAACAGTCTTGGAGTACATAGCAACAATTAAACAAAGTATTAGCATTGTACTTGTATGAATTTCAAGAACTAAATGTTAAATAACTTACTGCATCCAATGCAAAGACCATTTACTGTGAAGATGATGCCAAAATCACCAAGTTGAAGAGGTTGTAGAATTGTAATTTGAGCTTTGCCAATTATCTCCAGTACTGGCAGGGAAATATAAGCCTTAACAAATACATTCTTTTATTTGGCCAAAGCCTAGTAGTGCTGTTTGAAGTCAGTTGATCACCAAATGAATTTATCACATTGAACTGACCAGTGATGCTGTATTCCCATTGGATAACAATATAGAATTTTCATGTAATATTTCCAACATATTCTTCTCAGTACCAAGGACAACAATATAAAAACAAAATGCAGCAGCAATATTTGAACTTGAGACCTCTCCTACATAAAGATCAGGTAAACATTTCTCTTCCACAATACTATTATGCAGTAAACTCTTTGTCTGGATAACAATCTATCTTCTGAACCTTTATAATATATGTCTGGCAATATAATCCAGGATAGGCCTGTTTTTGCCCAATTTTTGTCTGGATTAAATTTAAGTTCCACAGCATGTTTTTAAATACTTTGAGTTATTTTCAAATGAATTGCATTATTTAAAACCATCTTGGGACATATTTAAATGATTTGGATCATTTGAAATTGTATTGAGATATATTTATATGATCTTCACTGTTAAAATACATCTTGAGACATATTTAAATGCTCCATATCATTAAACATCATCTTGAGGTGTATTTAAACAAATTGCATCATTACAAATCATCTTGGGGCATATTTAAACAACTTGCATTGTTAAAAAAAATATTAAGCAGCATTTAAATGCATCAAATCACTTAAAATTGCATTGAGAATGATACTTTTGCATTGAGACATATTTACATGAACTAAATCATTTGTAGGTGCCTTATAATGTTTTCAGACACTTTAAACTACTTATAAATCATTCAAAATACTTCCAGTCTTTTTCAGATACATTTACATCATTTTCAAACATTTTAAAATGACTGCAAATGATTTGAATGGTCTTCAATGGTCTTAAACCATAGGCTGAATCATTTAAAATCATTTTTGTGTGCTTCCAAGTTCCAAATAGTCTCAAACAGTTGGAATTGTTTTAAATTTATTCCACAGCACTTCTTAAACACTTCCAAGTGTTTTAGAGCATCTGGGATTGTGTAGATATATTTTCCAAACCATTAAAATTGAGTAAAAATGGTATAAATGAATTTAAATTATATTTATAAGGTGGCAGGTTAGTGCAGGTCACAGGTTGGGAAATGCTGACCCATACCCATACCTGCCAGCACCCTTACCCATAACCTGCATGGATATGCTTGACCCATGCATTTTCCTATGACTTACACCTTTATATACATATTTCTCATATGCTTATTACTAACCCAGTACAGTACATCCCTCATTTAACTCCCCCATCTAATCCAATAGTTGTATACACAATTTAGTGTTTTACTATCACTTTTTATTGTTTTTTGCTTGCAAAATGATGTATATAAATTATTATTCTAACCATATATTTCAATTTGTCAATGCTAGATTACCAATAGCTGGACTTGTATATACCATGCCACACAATGGCCCACCATCCAAGTAGTTTCATTTTCTAGGATGAACATGGGACATATAACTTGGAATACAGTCTATCTCCCTATGCCTGAGACCACTAAGGAGAATAGGGTATTTGAGATGCCAGGACTAGATAGTACTATAGACAACTATTCTTCTTCATGTATATTTGACTTGCTGGATCACAGTACTTCAGAGAAAATTCTCAATTGTTTCCTTGAGCAATATCTGAGTTTACCCATACTGTAGATTGTAATTGGTTATCTAAATTTAATATAACAGCTTCAGTACTGGTCTGGTTGAAAGCATGGATTTGAGATAAGTTATTATATTATGATTCAATAGATGTAAGTTACTCCATTCACTCAATTAGCCATAAAATATTTTTTATTTGTATACTAGGGCCTAGATACACTATGATCATTGAATCTTGGTCATCTGAAATCTACACAGTATCAAATACCCAATGCAATCATTGGGTTTTCTACACATTGTAAGGCTACCTGGAAATGTATAGGTGTTGTATTTTGTTGATCCTAACCAAAAAGTGATGTACCAAGTCAAATGAAATGACTATTCTCATGAATATGGCCAGTGGCTCAATTCTAAAAACCTACAGATTGCCAAGAGATTACTTGACGAGTTCTACTGTGAAAATCTGGATGCACCAAAATTGGGAGATCAAAGACTTGATTAAGTATATATTTAAGAGAACAATAAATAAAGTAATTATTAAACATATTTTCCTTCAAATCCCTTGATCTATTATGGATAATTCCCATGGGAATTCTATCAATTATTTTGTTCCTTATCTATAGATATACCAAACTACAACTATTCTAAATACTTCTTTGACAACAAG
>JASFCY010000329.1:0-11677 GCA_036940585.1 Cyathus olla
AGTGGTCAGCTACAGCACAACACGAAAGCATAGGATTCGAAGTGGAGGCGACTAGATAGTGAGAGGCAGACGGAAGACCGTGCCGAAGGAAGAGGTTGACATGACAGTGGGTACAGCAAAGAGCGAAGGGAAAGATTAGACTCACGTCCGAAGAGGGCTAAGAGCATGGATTGGCAGACAACACAATGGGAGAGCAGCGGACGAACGCGACAACAGGATTGAGGGTGAGCGAGTCTGCAGTGAAGCATAACTGTTGTCAGCCACAACGACGATGAAGAAAGGAGCGAAGTACTCGCAGGTAGTGATGGGAGGTAAGTCGCAAGTAAGAGGTAAGATGAAGCTGGCAGTATTGAGCAAGGAAGAAGGAAGAGGAAGGCGAAGAGTCGAGAGGAGATGGTAGTGGTTGGAGTGAAAGAGGTCCTCTCCTCTTTTCTCCTCTTTATACCTCTTCGAATTTAGCTGTACAGCTGCTCGAGTAGTGGAGCCCGGAGGATCAGCATGCCAATTGAATTACTTCAACTTGGAGGTAGATGTTCGCCGCCACGGATAGTATCATGTGACCGCGTTCTATAGTCCTCTGTCTCAAGTTTTGAGTATCGATGATCCATACAACATCCTCCATATCTTCATGCATAAGCGACCAAGCAACATTATATCCATAATTCTCGGAGGGTGTTAACTCTCGTCCAGCAGCCATCTTTCGGAGGTGGAAAAAACCTATGAGAATCGTCAAAATCATCTTTACATTATCATATAAAAGCAGTGTCTTACGGTACTACAGGAGCATCTTGAGATCAACTTGAGATGATTTGTTTGGGCGTTGTAATTGCTTTTCAGAGACGATAATGGGAAGAAAAAGAAAACTAATATTAAAAGTCGAATTCACCGTTAAGCCAACATCCGGACCGGCGGGGACCGACTAACCCTGGTCCCCCCTGCAGTCTACAAATTTCAGACATCGGACGCAAAAAATAAAAAGCAACTATACTATATTGCAAAAGTCTACGGATATATAGAGTAGGAAGTCATATGTCATGATTAAATGAGTCCATCGAGGAAGTCATCGGACTTGGGTTTCGAGGCTGGTGTCGCAGGTGCCTTGGGTGCGGACTTTGGTACGGGAGGGAGGTAGTCGGCGATGATAGAGTCAAAGTCATGTTCCACAGCTGATGCTGGAGAGGCATTCCTGGCTTTGATTGAGGACTGGAGCATTGAAGAGACGATAAGTCTTCGGATGGCAGGTCCGTCAAGGGGAAGCTGTAATATGATACTTAATAAGTGAAGTTGAAGAGAAAGACGGTTGTAACATACAGGAGCAGCATCCTTCTTCACCAAACCCTTCGTAGCCTCCTCAATTGGCGATGGGGACTCCTTGAAAGTACCAGTAGGGCCAGACGCCTTACCCAAGAACGTCAATACATCTCCTTTGGTCAACATCCCGCGCACACCCGTGCCCTTGATACCCTCCGCATTCGCAACATTGTGCTCCCTTAGCAGCCTCAGCACAGAGGGGAATAGAGGGCGCGAGTGTGATGGCGCATGTCCATGTGTTGGTTTGGGCGTCGGAATTTCGGGAACGGATTTCGCGGGTTCTTGAGCCGAAGGGGGAGGGGACGAGGACGTGGACGCTGACTTAACAGGCTTAGGCTCCTCCTTCGGGATTTCGAGGCTGGAGATATCATCCCCTTCTTCTGCAAGAAGTGCAATGACTTTGCCTACAGGGACATTTTTTGAGCCATCCGGAAGCTATTGGTACAGTTGAGTAGGCGGTCTCCTGTGTCATTTAGTAAGTACGACGCACGATAATTTTACCCATAACACCATCATCTTGAGCCTCGACATCTATCGTGGCTTTATCAGTCTCCTGTAGAGGAAGGTTAATTGTTCAGACTGGATGAAACAGCGCCGAACACGTACGATTTCGAGAAGAACATCTCCAGCAACAAAAGTCTCTCCCTCCTGCTTCTTCCATGAAGCAATACCACCCTCAGTCATGGTAGGAGACATTGCAGGCATCTCAAGAGTCGTTACCGCCCAACGAGCAGCCGTAGAGTGTAGTACTGTAAACACATGTTCTAGTCAGCGCAGCGCTTGCATTGAAAATGAAAACGACGAACGTCGTCTCGACTGCGAGCATGATGATGACAGAGCCTGACGAGCAAGCGAGGCGGATGATGTGAGGGCTCTGGCGGCGGCCATGGCTAGGATAGGAGGATGTCGGAGGCCTGGAGTAGAAAACCGTGGTCGAAGAGCGCGTCCCCAACGAAATGCAAAGCCGCATCGCGGACGGAGGTAAGTTTGTCCAAAATTGGGAATGTATCACGTGACTATTTTATATGAAGCGTTAGTTTATTGCAAGCCTCCAACTGGAACTTTGGAAGATCAATACCACTCGAAAATCGATACTTACTTATCTGTAGAAATGAAGCCAGGATCGTACGATGTGATGAAAGGTAAAATTGAATTTGATGTGGGACGATACAACCTTGAGGCAGTGAGTTTGCGGCAGCTGTTGCCTGGCAGTGTAATGTTCGTAAGGCTGTAAGTATTTTGCCTGTATCTCGAATACATTTATCGGCGACGAAAAATCAACAAATAGGTGGATTGGGATACATAATAGATAAGCATGTACAGTAGAGAACGGTTCATCAAGCGGCAGAGACGGTATAAATATTAAGTGAAGTAGTCTCGATTGGTCTCGAGTGTCGACTACGGAGGAAAAGGCCCAAGAATAGTAACGACCACGTGCGGCGACGTGAGAAATGGCCGTAATTTGGATTGGCAAAGCACGGGAGTGGGACGGGGCGGAAAACACTTGGTCTGCTCGTCGACCATTAGTATCCGAATAGAAAGGCATGCGTCCAGCCTTTCTTCTCTAGTTTCTCCTTCTTTCTTTTCTCGCATACTTACCGCCGTCTACAGCAATTATTTATTCCCTTCGTTGCCGTCGCCGCTCTCGACTCGTCTACCCTCGCGTGTGCAGTTGGAGCCTCGCCTTCTCCGATTCTCCAATTTGCTAACCGACCTCTTCGCTCTTCGTCCTCGCCTACATCATCTGTGCATGACAAGCTATGCATAGTACCCTCCAAATGTTGTTGCAGTTGGTTCGCAATCGTTTGCAGGCTTATTTCCTTCGTTTCGGACTGTAAGTGTTAGTCTTTTCGTTCCTCCTCACACCCCTTATCTGGTCTCGCTCTCAGCCACTGTGCAACGCACCAAGTTCGCGTTATTCTGATATCCTGTGTTGTCATCACCTCTCTTTTCTATCCTGCACTTTCCATATACTCCTCTTCACAACCTCAATTCTTCTCCATTCTCGACTTCTTTGTAACAACCACACAAGCTCCTCAGATTAAGGGCCAGGATCTTGCCAACTTATGGGACGGGCACAGTTCATTGCAGGTGTATCAGGATCCCGTATCTCGAGCCAAATGCAGCACCAGCCGCGCTCTCCGCGTGGAACGCATTCTCATACAAAGTCCCCTATCAGACGACAACGCCTCCCATCACAAAATATTACTCTCCACCCTCGATCTCGAGCGACATCTTGATGATGCTCTCTCAACATCGGACACGCCATGTCTCAAGGGACCAGATGGCCATTGTCTTGTTCTATCCCCACTTGCATTTTGGAATTATGACGAAGCAGCATTGCGCTCCGACGCAAATATTCTCGACACGCTCAATCATCCCGGGAAAAACATAACAGTGGCTGATATACCTCTCAATCCTAACATGGTTCTTGCCGGAACTGGCTCTTACGACCATGGCGCTGGCTCAAAGATAGACTTTGCCGACTTTCTCGCGTTGACCTATTTCTTCCCTGATTCCGATTGTTTGTCGAGCACTGAGCATGAATCTTGGGGACAGCTTGTAAAGTCTGTTGCTAGGAATGGAAACGTAGATGTTATTACCAATCAAGAACCAACCATTCTTACTCTTGAGGTACGCGTTTAATCCCCACTTTTTGAGTTCAAAGCTAACCCGAGATATAGTACTCCCCGAATGAACCTCAAACAAAAGGATGGACAGCTATTTCTACATCGTTATACCTTGCTTATATTGGCTTCTTCTGCTATATTGCATGGTCCGTACGAAGAATGAATGCGGTACATTCTAGACTTGGAGTAACCTTTACGGCCCTTGTCGAAATTGCCGTTAGTACAGTCACTTCCCTGAGCGTCTGTGCACTGGTAGGATTCAAGGTCACCATGGTCCCATGGTATGCCGCCTATACAGTTCTGGAATTTGCGCTTACTGATATACCTCGGGTAGGGAACTGCTCCCCGTCGTGATTGTATTCGTAGGTGCAGAGAACATGTTTAACTTGGTTAGTCAGGCGCCCGACGCTTCCGCTATTTCAGTTTTTGCCCGTTTTGGTATTCACCCTATTCGATACATTCCAGGTAGACGCCGTAGGCAAAACATCAGTTTCCCTCTCCGTCAAACAACGTATCGCCCAAGGTCTCAGTCGAGGCGGGACCTCCAACACCCTTAAAGTTGTATCGTACAACTGCATCCTCGGAATCCTCGCAGTTTTCACTATTGGGGCTGTACGCCAGTTTTGCACGTTCGCAATTGTGGTGTTGGTGGCTCATTGGTTCCTTGCGCATACGTTCTTCTTGGCAGTTCTGTCGATTGATATCGCGCGTTTGGAGGTGGGTTTCCCCATCGAACTTTATCATTTTTATAGATTAGCAGTGCTAACGTGATGTGTTGTATTCCTGAAGCTCGAGGAGCTGTTACGGCATGATACGAGTTTGATACCGTCGATACCCAACGGCCACTTGGAATCTGGAAACTCGAAACCACAGTCGAGGGGGCATAGATTTGTGGCGGGGACGCAGAGTATTCTCAAAGGACGTGCTGCGAAGAACGTTAGCCTGGTTATGGTAAGCAAACTCTTTCGTATTTTTGAACAAATCAATGTTGAGATTGTTTTCGTAGCTTTTGGCGATTGCAGCGACATTGTATTATGCAACACATACCTCCGCCATTCCTGGTCCGCAAAACGTGGCTCCCTTAGGTGCTGTGGCTCGTAACAAGACGCGCCTTGCGGATATTATACCGAACCAGTCTCCGACATGGTATATCTGGAAATATCTCAACCCTGCACAGACACCACTTCTACATGTCCGCATCGATTTCGCAACTGTTGTCACTTTCAGCATGGAGCGTGCAAGGACAGGGCTTTCTGCGGATAAGAAAGGCCTCCGTATGCTCATTCGCATGTTACCACTTATTCCATGGTTACTCAAGATTATGGTTCTTCCCATTGCTGCCACGACTGCTGCGTTATGGGGACTGCTACTATACCTACTGAAAGATACGGAGCTGTTGGAAGTCCAGCGGAACCGGACTGATCACAACAACAAGAAGGAAGGCGGAGAAGGTTTGGAAGGCCTTGTAGAATTCGTAACTCTCCCGAGGACGTTTGCGAGTGATGTTGAGCTTATTGCTGCGAGTAAGGATGGCGAAGTCGTGGTCTCTGTTGGACTTCACAACGAGATCACGGTCTGGCGGTCGGGAACTCAGGCACACGTGTCCATTGACGCTTCTGATGTATTGCTGGGTGTAGCTAGCACATCGTTTTCGTCTTCAACGATAACGTGCGTTGGCGTCAGCGAGAATGGGGACTATATCGCTGTTGGTACTGGAACCGGCGTTATCGCTGTGTGGGTTTTGGATGATACATCTGTGGGCACCTTCCCGTTCTTAAGCCTGGACAATTCTTCAGCTGCTGTTACCGAGGTACATTTCGTACCCAAAACCCGGAAACCACGAAGCAGAGGAGCATCTTTCTCCGAGCCAAGCTCCCCCGGTGTGGGTTCAGAAGATTTCGTAACCCTGTTGGTGACGTATGAAAATGGGATGGCAGCAAGATGGACTGTATCTGATTTCCCAGTAGTCAGTCTCCTAACGCCATCTCGACAAGCGTCCATCGTGCGATGTTCTCTACTACACATTCTTCCCGATAACAGGACATTGGTTGCTTTCTCGCTGAGCGACGGAATACTAGAGCTTGTGGAAACAGGCGACTATGACCCTACAGTGCTTAACGGCTGCTACCTTCAAGCCGGTAGCCAGTATGACGCGGTGTCGAAGGTGCATGCTTGCCGTACACAATTGCGGGGAAGTATGCGATTTGTTGTTGCAGCTGCTACGGAAGAAGGTTCGGTGACGCTATGGGATGGAGTCACAGGGGAGTGTATATCAATCTTGGAAGATGCACATGGAAGGATCAATCATATCCGCGTCTCTCCTGTTCTCTCGGAGACATGCGGTTTCTGTGGTCAGCTCCCTCTGGAAAGTTTATCGATAGCTTTCTCAGTTGATCACATCGTTCGATTCTATAAGCTTTTCCTCAACGATCAAACGCATACACGAAGGTGTTCCTGCTCGCAAAGCCAACTTAGACATGTCCCCTCGAAAGAAAGTCTAGGAAGTCGGTCACGTAGTAGCAGCAATGCTTCTCATGTATCCTCTCAGCCATCATCACCGTTAATGCCTATAGCGAAGCTCGCCACCGCATTCGAGACGTCGTTCCCCGTTTCTGGGCATGGCGTCCACTCAAGAAGGGAGAGTGGTCGTCGGTCGTCAGAAATGCTGACGGTGCCATTTACCGGGGATGAGTACGAACTCATCATGCGTGATGGTACCACTACACCTACAGGACATTCGTTTTGGAGGAATACTGTGGTAGCCTGCTTGACGGATGTTGCGTGCGAGCGCGGAGGATGGGACGTGACGAGTACTGGGTTCTTTGGTATTCGTCGTAAACCACGGCCGCAAGGGACCTCGAGGTGTGGTACACTGGCCCCAGTGAAGCTTGACAACTCAGAAGGATTAACAACTGCTACTTTAGAGCGTTGGGAACTATGGACGTTTGATCCTGCGGCGGCATCACTAAGAAGCTCTTTACTGGCAGCACTGGCACTCGCATCCTCTAGAACCCTCACATCCCCATCTAACAGCTACATCGCGCGACTACCATTTACACGCGTGGCTCCTTTATTGATTTCTTCTTCGCATGCTCTCGCCGGTTTCGGAAACACCATTGGAATATTCAACTTTTCTCAGTAGGGATCTATGTGAGCTTTCATTTGCAACTGTCAAATATTGTATATGTAAATTAAATGGATTTTGCTTTGAATACTTATTCTGCTATTGACAGCCTAGTGGGATGGTGCCATGTTCTTGTATCATAGAAGCATGTTTACAATATTACCATAGTCATTATAAATATCGCACTTTATTTAAGTTAAACAACTACAATGTCCAAATTTCGAAGCTCGAGAACGCCTTCTAGCTAACCAGGGATAATATTCTCTGGTAATCCTCCTTGACGCTATTGAATGTCTCTTCAAGCTTCTCGTGACGCTCTTCTTTCTCCAGTTGGGCAAGTATTTCCTAAAGGAAGGTTTAGTAAGTACGAGCAACCAACAATACCAATAACATACGAAATTGAAGCGATATAATCGTTCTTTAACTTGCAGACGATATGCGCGAGAGGCTCGAATATCCGTAGGATCTAGTCGCAGAAGAACCAACATTTCCATAAGTCGCTGGAATTGCCTCTGCAGGATGAAAATCAAAATGAGCAACACGACAGAGTTAGCAAGGCGCAAGACGTACTCCAGCTATCTTTAGATCCTTTCTCCATTTCTCTACCCAGGCCTTGTCTGACGGTGGACCAAGCTTTCCTTTGCCTCCCCCTGTCGCTCCTCCTCCACGTCCACTCCTCCCTGCCTTTCCGATGCCTCCGACGCGCCCACCACCATGAGATACTGCTCCGCTACCGAAGGCTTCCTGCATGAATTGTTCATGCGCAAGAAGCATTTCGAGATCATTCTTATCACGTAAGTCCTCAAAGGCCTCCGCAGGATCCTCAACAGTGAGCTCAGCGATATCAGGTCGAGACATGACATATTGATAGATTGCCTTGTAGAGCTCAGCTAGGAAGTATGGTGAGTCAAAAAATGGGGCATTAAGATCCTGACTTACAGCCATGCGCTTGTCTCTGGTAGGGCGATACTATAACGAATTGACTAGAAGAATTTAGTCTTTTTGAATACGAGTACTTGACTCATCACTAACCTCAGCCGTAGGCGTACTTTCTCTGGGAAGCAGTAGAATGGATATAGCGAAGAATATCCAACAAAATGGTATGTTACAATACTTGAGTTACCTCTTCTCTTTCGCTTCTCGTATCTGCTAGCTATGTGAGAGGAGGAGATTAGGAATGAACTAAGAACACGCACAAGATAACAAATTCCCAAGTATCTTCCTCTTCGTCAATGTACGATCCACCTTCTATATATAACAAGATAAGTATTTGCATTCTGCGGTGGTATTCTCGGAATCCAGGTTTATTAAATTTTACCTACCATACTGTTAGGACGAGAATCTCTCTTAAGACGTGGATAGAACTCACGTGGTACACCTCAAATTCAATAACATCTTCACTATCTGCAGGAAGTTGGTTTGTTATTGAGGAGCCCTTCCCCTTCCCCTTAGAAGTCCCCCGTTTGTAAGAATGTATTAGTTCTCCGAGTGGCTTGAATGAAGTAGCGTCGGATTCGATGCGTTTAAGGAATGCCTCTTCATCTTCATAATGGTCTAGACTAAATTTAATATAATATACTACTAGAGTCATGAAATACAATTGCTGCGCACCGGTGGGAATAAACTTCTTTAAGGTTCCCTCCACGTCATCAACAGTCGAGGTCGAAGGCAACTTCTCAACATATCTAACATTGAGGTATTGTGCAAGAGAACCGGAGGCAAAACGAAGCTATAGATCGTCATGTCAATACGAGTGAATAACATAGAGAATATAACTCAATCACGTCAATAACTAGTTCCCTATAGCCGTATATTTTCTCGTCTTCTCCGTAAATCTATCGAACAGAAATGGGTTTGGAATAATAACGCAAGAATGCGGGTGATGTACCGGGTATGTGAAAGGCGGATGGAAGTTTTCGTAAGACTCTTCTGAACTTAACAATTCCTTGTCTTCCTTGGATCTCACTATACACAACAGAACAGACGGTGTTCAGCATACTTCCAACGCTACAAAGCAGCAGCTTTAGGAAATGAAAGCGCACCGAGAGATAACGTGAGCGCTTCATTCGAGTCAGCGGTCCAGTCAGCCATTCTTAAAGAGGAAAGAGGAAATTGTTGTCGCTGCTAAAGTATTGAGTGAGTAGATAGAGCGTCTGGCTTTGTGTAGTGAAGAAGAGGACTGAACTTGGGAGCTACGTTTAACGACGACATGATGTGTGGACGCGTTGTTTGGCTCAATTTGCTAAAAGCCTTGGATTGCATTAGAGATCTCGGTCGGACTTCGGCACACCTTTATCTCGAAATATTCGGACAACCCCGAAGGTTAAACGTTAATGTCTAGATCACCGTCTCCTATTTAAGTATGCAATTTTATTTTCCTTCCGTCTTTCTAGCTCCTTCCACCAAGATTTTTCGTTGAACCGTCCAAATAATCAACGTTCAACACTAGTTCTATCACTCTTAATTTTTGCTCGCGTTCCTTCGAGCTTGAACCATGACCGACGCTTATTATCAGGACGAGGAGACCCCGTTGCTTCATTCTAGGCGGAAGCCCAACCCCCTGCCTAAAATCCAAATCGGAATTGTGCTATTCTTGCAGGTTGCTGAACCTATTGCCAGTTTGTCTATATACCCTTATATTAATCAGGTATGCCCACGTTGCGGGCTCTCGTATTTTCTTATTCTAATGACTATAGCTTGTGAGCGAACTTGACATTACCGGAGGAGACCAGAGGAAAGTCGGATATTATGCAGGATTAGTCGTGAGTTTATCTAGACCTTGAACGCGTATTTTCCGATACCCATACCTAACTAAACGCGTAGGAATCTTTATTTTTTGCAGCTGAAGCTTTGACAGTTTTACATTGGAGTCGAATATCAGATGTTGTTGGTCGTAAACCCGTCCTATTGATTGGTTTAACAGGAACAGCGCTTTCTATGCTCCTTTTCGGCCTTTCTCGGACGTTCTGGACATTAGTTCTCAGGTGAGCCTACGCTTGCCTACGTTCTGGAAGTAAAACGTTGTATTTACCCAACGGCAGTCGATGCCTATGTGGTCTGCTCAATGGAAACATAGGTAATCATTTAACTTGTACTATAAATGCATAGTCGCTGAATTCATTTAGAACAGGTGTTATGAAGAGTGTGATGGGTGAACTAACAGATTCAACAAATCGCGCAGAGGGATTCTCGTTAATCCCAGTAACATGGGCAGTAGGCGCAACAGTGGGGTGGGTTGGAGCTATATAAAGCGTTACCTTTTATACTAACCCATCTTCTCGTAGGCCAGTCATCGGCGGGACGCTTTCTCGTCCCCATGAGCAATTCCCGGATGTCTTCGCAGGCTCTTTCTGGGAGGAGTACCCTTACTTCCTTCCATGTGCAGTATCAGCTGGCATAGTGGTGATATCTATTATCCTCACTGCATGTTTTTTAAAGGAGGTAATATTTTTATTGTGTTCATTTTTTACACCGGTTACTTATGGTTATCGAATAGACTGCTCCCCAGAAACTACAAGAAAAGCATAAATCATCAGACTCATCGTCAGAATGTTCCTCCCTCAGCGATGCGAAATCAAGTTCTTCAAGTAACAAGTCTCTGCCTCTGCGAAAACTCCTTGTCTACCCTGTAGTCATATCCGTCTCCAACTACGTCTCACTTGCCTTCCTAGACATCGCTCTCAACGCCCTCCTTCCCCTCTTCTTCGCCATGCCAACACATATAGGTGGTCTTGGTCTCGGCCCTGCAAGGATTGGTGTACTTATTGGCATCTACGGTGCACTGGCTGGTTTGTACCAGATTTTTTTCTTTGCTAAAGTCATCCGCCGATTTGGTGAGCGGCGGATCTTTATTATAGGAATTATGAGCTTCATCCCCATCTTTACACTCTTCCCTATTACGAGTCTCGTTGCACGTCAATTCGGTGTTGGACCCCTTGTATATTCGTTGATTGCACTTCAACTTGGCTTTATGTTGTTCATGGATATGGCTTACGGTATGTGTATCTAGTAATATCCCTACTCCTGACCTTTGACTTACACCCTATTTCCTATCAGGCAGTATCTCTATCTACATAACAGCCTCTGCTCCCAACAAGCATTCTCTTGGTGCAACAAATGGCCTTTCTCAGACAACGGTCTCCATCGCTCGCTCCATCGGTCCAGCATTATCGACTTCCCTGTTCTCCTTCTCCGTGCAGAAGAACATTATGGGTGGCTACAGTGTCTATGCCGTTTTCGCTGTGTTTTCTTTGGCTTCGCTACTGCTCGCCGTCCGTCTACCAGACAAGATGTGGGAAGAACCCACAGATGAGGATGCTACGGAATGATGAACATTTGTATTCAGCATCGCTGCAAAGCCATCGCTTTCATTGATCGTCATATCTTTAAAGCTCTTGTAAAAGTGTCTTAAAATTAAACGTGCCCTATGGCGTTCAATTTTTACACAATCCGTCGCGGGTCGTAGCAGTGCTTCATGTCAGAGTTGCGCATGTAACGACCTTGATGGTAACTTATTAAATCTGTAGACTCGTATGTACAGTAGAACCTCCCTTAACCTTAGGATATAGGATTGATACAAGGATATTGCTAGAAACACTTATTTTTAAAAAAA
>JASFCY010000330.1:0-11675 GCA_036940585.1 Cyathus olla
TTCCACTTTTTCTAGTCATTGATTCTCTCCCTCAGTCTTCTGTTTATTGTTAGGTGGCCTTGTCTAAGTGTTGCCCTAACACTGTCTGATGCAAAGCAAGAGGAATATTAATAATGTTGATAATATTCTGTTGCTTCTCTGTTGCTTCTCTTATAGATCTTTCAGAGACAGTAAGAAGATGCCTGCTTTATCCAGTAGTTCCAGATCCAGTAGTTCCAAATCCAGCTGAAACAGTGGGAGTAGATCCAAGTCCTTCCTGAGTAATAATTAGTAAAAGTATAGTAATAATAGACTATAGCTTACCATTAAAATCTTACAGCTAGTATTTGATTCTTATCCACTGTCCACTCTAGTTTGCTAGTATTACTAAAGAGAGCAGAGTAAACTCCCTTTAGAGTCCAGCTATCTTTTTCCCAAACAAAGACATAGGGATTTAGGACTAGATTAATGTATAAATTAATAATTCAAATATAAAGTCAATATAAAAATACCTTTAATGGGTGCATATTGGTTTCCAATCTGCTTCAAAACAGAACCTAATCTTACCTGTAATTTCTCATTCCAAAGAGAGAAATATGGCTAGGAGGAGATGCAATCACCAAAAATATGAATAGTTTCTGATAGACTTGGTATTTCAGAATCCATATTATCCATATAAACATAATCTATAATTTTAAAAATCATTATAATCATTAATAAAATCTTGAAGACAATTATATACTTTGATCAGTAAAACTATAGCTATTTCCTAAGGCATTCTGACAACTATGTCCTCCAGTAACTTTGGAAGAACTTTGTGGATCAGTCTTCATAGCATTCTTGAAAAATAATTCAAACCACTTTATAAAGCTGTTGAATTGCTCCTTGCTGCTCAGAATCTCAAGTCCAGCAGAGAAATCCACCAAGGAAGATACATAACCAGATCCAGCAGAGTGGACAGAGGTAGAATGGCTATTTGTAGCTGAACTATGGGATGTTGATGATCTACTAACTTTGCTGTATAAACTTAGACTTGGGCTGGATGGTGTATCAGAATGACCATACTTCTGAATGCACTTTCTGGATGTGATCTCAAGATTGATCACTTCCTCCTCAGATATCCTAGAAGAAAATAACAAGGACTCAGGTTCATTTAAACTCTTACTTCCACTGGCAGTCCTTGCAGAAGAGGCTGGGATAATGGTTCCAGAGCATCCATGGTATTATGGAGGAGGAGCCACAGAGAGATTCTCTCTCTCCAGAATAATTTCAGCCCTATAAACAATTGAGTTGAATATTGAAAGCTTAAAAAAACAGAATATACTTGGTTAACTTCTTAGAAAATCCAGCAGCATCATTCACTAAATCTTCTTCCAGTCTTTGAACTGAAGTTTTCCTAATATATGTATTAGCAAAGTAATAATAAAATATTAATTGTTACTCACTTGGCTTTGGCCTTTCCTTTCCCCCCCTCCCTCCTTACTTTTTCAGTTTCCTGCTTCTGATTTGTCTTTCTTCCCTTTCCAACCTCCTCTTCTTCATCTTCCCCCTCATTTCCTTTATCTTCCTCCTCATTCCCACCATCTCCCTTCTGATCTTCCTGATCTTCCTCCTCCTGATCTCCCCTATCTCCCACCTCTTCATCCCCTTCATCTTCCTTCTCACTCCCTCCATCATTTCCCTCCTCTTCATTCCCTCCATCTTCCTCCTTATCACCTCCATCTTCTCCCTTATCACCTCCATCTCCTTCCTCCACATCAACTCCTGATCTCTCTTCCTGATCTCCCCCATTCCCTCTTTCCTCCTCTTCTTGCCCTTTCTTATTCTTCTGGCCCTTGTTCCTCCTGAGAGAGACCCTTGAGGCAGGCTTCCCAGCCCCTTTAAACTTTGAGACAAGAGCTTGAGCCTTGAAAGTGCTCTTAGCTGTCCTGGCTTTAGCTCTAGTTGAGATAGCAGGGATAGAAGCAGCAGCAACACTCTTAGACCTGAGAGTTCTGGAATCCATAGGTAGCAAGTAGAGATAGCAGTAGAGATAGCAGTAGAAAGCAGTTTCAACAAGCAGAAAGATCTTAAGTGTTATACTCAGAGAAGGAAAAGGAAGAAAGTAGCAGCAGAAAAGCAGTATTAGCTTATAGCATTGCTGACAGCTATGCCTTCTTGATCAATCACACAATTCATCTTACATGGGAAAACCGAAGATTTTCCTAATTTATATTTAGATTCAAGCTAACTACATAAGATTGCTCTCAAAAACATAACACTATAGCTATCTATCTAGATCCTATTACTTTGGTCTTTGGCAACTGCCAGGACTCAATATGGGGGTGCACAATACCTATGATGGCCTGTGAGTGTGATGTCACAGTGTGTGACCATTTCTGCCACAAATCTTGACCCACTTCAATTCCTTGCTTCCTCTTCACTCTACTTCTTCTCCAATGCATTTTTTTAAGTTTAATATGATACTAGTAGCTAATAGTAATGTATATACAAGCAAATATAAGTTTACTTATGTATAATACATGCTGTAGGATTTGCGATGGCTGTCACACTGTGTTATACCCCCTTCTATCTTTGCTTCTGCCTTTCTACAACCAATTATTTCAATATAGAATGTTACTATCATACATTAGGATTAAATATATTTGTATTGCAGAGTTTATATACATACAATACATGCTGGAAGCTCAGTCAAAGTTGGGAAATACTATTTCTTACCTATTTCTCACTATTTATTCCTCAATACTTGTTCCTCCAATGTTTCTCTTTGCTCTACACAATTCCTCAGCAATCTATTTCATCATTACTATATAATATAAGTGTATTTAAATAGCATAGTGACTTTATCTGCCTATATAATACTTATCTACTGTAAGTTCAATTATCATTCTCATCCTTCCATTCTTCATTCTCATCATCATCAACTATATTTTCTTCATTTTCCTTATCACCAGCTTCTCCAAGTTCCCATTTACCACTGTTATATAAATCTATTGCATCACATAAGCCTTTTCTAATATTATCAACTTTGGTGGATTGTAGCATTTTCTGAAGATTAGGTACACCTGCAGCTTTAAATGCCTTTAGTTGGTTTTTCAGATTTACACCTTTGAGACTTGGAATCTGATCTTTAACAAGTATAAGCTCAATTTTTGCAATATGCTGAGCCATTTCATTAGCCTTCTCAGCTCTAACTGCTTCCTTGGCTTGTTTTTTCTTAACTTCTGCTTCAGTATACTCCACAATTTCTAGTTTTTGCTTTTTTTCTTCTCCTTTAAATTCTCTTGCAAGCTGATGTAGGAATTTATAGTTCTCAGGTTCCATAAATTTTGCATCCATGAATGCCTGTGTATTATTCTTAAAGAACATTGATTGTGCATTGGCTTGAAGGAGTGATAGCTGTAGTTGTCTCCTTATGAGAACTCTAAAAGCTCCCAATGCACCTTCATTTACATTATTTGTAGCAGGCATTCATGCTAACTCCTTTTCCTCAATAGTTGCTTCATCAATGAGTCCACCTGGTACAAATTCAGATGTAAAGTTTTTCCATGTTTTTGCAGTATGTTCAAAAAACGTAACAAGTACAGGTTTTAAATAGATTAATTCAGATTTTCCTCCTCAATGGCAGCAATAAGTTTTGGTGACTCCCATGGCTTTCCATCCATAGTTCCAGTTTCAAATGTTACATTATCTCCAATTAAAAAAATTGGATTCTCCTTAATTCTCTGCATGTGATCATAGATAGATTTATATAATGGACCTAGATGGAGCATATTAACATCAGTTCCTGGAGCACAAATAATTTGCATGTAAGGATTAGTAACTGCCTGGGAGTATAATGCAAGAACAGCCAGCTCTGTTTTTGTTTTGGAACAGTGAAGTACTTTCCAAAAGTTCTCCATATGGCTAAATTTCTTATTTTGTTTTTTAAGTTGGATAAATTCCATAAATTCAATAAAATGTGAATGATGAACAATAAGAGCAGCAGCTGCATCAAAGTGTGACTGAAATCGAGTATTTGATGTATCTGGGAATGTAAATTCTTCACAAACATTTTTCATCTACTACCATCTAAAAGTATCATGGTGTTCCTTTTTATCACATTTATTATTTAGAATAGCACCAGCAATCTGAGTTGCTTTAATTGCTCCTCTACTTGACATTTTGAGTGCATGTTCCTGTGCAGAATTCTCAATATCATTCTCTGAAGTAATGTTTTTAAGAATAGCATCATTATCATGGTTTGCAAGCAGAACAGGAGGCTCAATATTATTATTTTCCCACCACTGAGCAACAGCTGCATAACCACCTTTAACAATATTCAAACTCTTATGGCAACCACACCCTGCCCAAATAAATAAACATAAGATACACCTCTCATCATCAGCTAACATTGTATATGCTTCATTACCAAGTTCAATTACAAGCTTCTCCATTATATATGCTTGCTGTTCTGATTTTTCATTATCTGACAGATTGTTCTATTTTTCTTCTCCATCTACTTTTACTATCATTTCATTCTTTGCTTTTATAAATTGTGGAAGCAAATTTATATTAGAATACTTAGCAAGTTCTTCTCCCAAAACTTGTTGAACAGTCTCTAGTTTTTTTTCCTTAAGCAAAGTAGCATCTCATTTTTCCTTTGCACAGTAATCACTGTGCATGCCTGCCAGTTTAACCAATATGTCTACAACACAAAGAAAATTTCCAGTTTGCTTTCCAAAAGGACTCTGATTGTAAAGGTTCACATTAGTTTGCAGTGTTTATCCCAATATTTAACTGATTGTTCACTAGTTCCATTTACTGCTGATTGAATTTCAAGAAAGCATGTAGTATGTTTTTTCTCATTACTCTTATCTTTATATAATTCTGCCTGAAGATTAACATGCCATGTATTGAAATGGATATTTTGATGCATGATATCATCACCACTAAATGTCATACCTAAAGAAACAATTATGTCAATAACTAAACATATTATAACATATGTATTCTTACTTTCTGTATTTTTTAATTCATGAGCAAGTTGTATTTGTACTGCATAGTAACCTTCAGTAATAATATGTGACACTGTTGTTCTGCTAACTTTGCCTATAGTCTGCACTCCTGCAGACTCAGGGGCAGCAGGTATTACTTGTCCAACATATGGATGACTGCAGCCAGCTTTTACAAGTAATTGAACAAGATTTCTTGTTTATTCTGTATAAACTCCCTTATGAAGAATTCAATGAATACTTCTTTTTTTGATTGCATCTTCTTTTGCTTTCATTGTGGCTTTTTTGTTGTTGTTGAATTGATTTGTAATATTTATATTGAAATTTTTGTGCAATTGAATGATATTCTATAAGTTTTTTCTTTTAGTGAAGCTCTTCCCTCCTGTGAATACTTCAAGTCTTTTGAATACCTTTCCAGGCATTCTGAGAGTTCACTTCATAGATTATTATTTTCTTTCTCCAGTCTCATCAAAGATTTAATAGCCTTTTCAGCATTGTGTGAAATTTGCTTTACTTCTCTGGAGTTGTTTGAATCTCCAATTTGCAGAATATATATCTGTTGCTCCAGTATAGTTTTTTTTGCTATCTCCTCTTTGTTTTGCACATATCTCAACTCTGAGCTTTTTATATAGCTCTTGGCTTTTGATATTACTCTTGTCTATTTCTTTGACTAGTAATATTAAACTTTTTTTGTCTTTCTCACTTTGAAGTTCCAATTTAGATAGTTTTATATTAGTTTCTTGTAGCTCTGCTTGAAGTTCTTTTAGCTTATATTCTAAGAAATTGATATGACTTTCAGCATCCCTGAGGGCATTTTTAGTCTCCTCCACAATGTTCACTAAAGTAGCCAGTGGGAAATTATTGTCTGTCTCCTCTGCTGTTTCTAGAAAAATAGAAGGGAGGGCATTTTCCACTTCCTCCACATTTTCCACAGAAATAGAAGAATTCTTGTTAGCTCTTGCATTGGTTACAACCCCTTGTTTGGTCCTCTTGTCACTGCTAGTTCTTGGCATTTATACAATGGTTCTTGAAGTTGACACAATTGATCTTGAATTGATCTATAAGCAAAGTATATAATTAATAAAACTTGTCTACAATACTTATTAAATCTCTATATATACCGCTTTTTTGAAAGAAAATGATTAGCTGATGTGGTTTGATAGCCTGAAGAAAGTAGTTGTCGAGCTGTTGAGGTAAGATTTGGTAAAGATATGCCATCAAGCAATCTTCCAAAACAGTCTGCCGGGGTGGCTGTATTACTTATGTATGGGTATCTATATGTAATTCTGCTATAACTTTGTGAGATCACATCCATTTAAGATGTTTTATAGACCAAAACTGCACTACTCTATCATGCAGACAATCGTATTAAAATAGATTTTTTTAATATTGCCTTTATATGCTAGAAACTGTTATGCTACCTACTGGTTCTATACAATATAGCCACCAATTAAATATTCTGTCATATTATTATTACTTACACAGCAGAATAGTACAATTTTGTTTTATAAATCATGTCTTAAAGTGCTCTCATTGAAAAGTTATTAATGAAATAAGGCTTTCTGCACACCTAGTATTGATTTTAACACACATTTGGCCTTTTCAGAATTAATATATACAATTTAGCACACAATATCTGTAAGGAACTATAGGTACATGCAATTTATTATGCTACAGCACACAAAAAAAACTGTAAGAGATGTGTTGGCTACTGTGGAGTCGATAATTTGATGAGGCAATCATCAAGAAGAGCTCCATGGGTGGCTGTGCTTCTTCAGTATAGGTGTCCAAATGTATTTCCTTAATAACTTTGCAAGATAACATTCGTTTAAGACGTTTTATAGAGCAAAATTACACTATTCCTCTGTGCGGACAATTATCATAAGCCAGATTTTTTTAATTGTGTCTTTATATACTAGAAACCACTATAGTACCCACTTGTTTTGCACAATACAGTCACTAATTAAAAAATCCGTCTTATTAACTTTATTCACACAGGTGAGTAGTTCAATTTTGCTCTAAAAATCATGGTTTAATGTGTTCTCATTGGAAATTTATTAAAGGAAGAAGTTTGGGTACTTACTTTGGGTGTATTTTGGCAGGGGTTTGGTCCTTCCAGCAATATGGGGCACTTTATCTCACTTAAAGACATCATATGAAGGATATTATATATTTATTGCACTACAGTACAAAAAAAATGTTCATGCTATGTTGAGGAAGGAATGAGAGCACTGGGTCAATGAATATGGAGGCATGCATAACAGATGTCACAGATCATGCATGTTATGCTTGGCATGCATTGTGCACCCCCATTGATAATGATAATGTCATAATCTCCTGGTAGTTGCTAAGTATTTGTTTGCATTCATTTTCTTCACTTTACTTCTGCATGTTCCATTTCATATATTATGTCAAATCAATTTTGGCATATGACAACATTTATGAATCTAGTTTATATAAACAGGATACATTGGACCTCTATAATCTGGTTTGGGCAAGCTAGATATGATGCTGACAGACATGTCATTTTCCAATGTCTTGCTGATCACATTTCCAATCCAGTTTCTTCCATTGAAACTTGCAATTTGGTTTATATCCACCAAATATTATAACATATGTTAATGTGTTCAATTGCTTCACAGAATGATTGTGTAATATAGTATAGAGCACTACTAAATACTAATGGCTGTGCACTCAATTGTATCCTGCCATTCCCACTGGATTACATTGAAATGAATATTATAGAATTTAGTTTATATGAACCAGATTTATACCATGTTTATAATCTGGTTGAGATAAACCAGATTCAATATTCAAAGATCTAGTTTATATAAACAGGATTCATTGCACCTCTATAATCTGGTTGCAGCAAACTAAATGTAATGCTAACAAATATGTCATTTTCCAATGTCTCACTGATCACATTCCAAATACAGTTTCTCTTATTAAAACTTGCAATCCAGTTTGTATTTACCAAATATTATAAAATACATTAAAGCTTTCAATTGCATCATGGGATAGTAATGTAGTATAGAATAGAGTGCTACTAATCACTAATAGTCACATGCTTAATTGTATCCCTCCATTCCCATCAGACTGAATTGAAATGAATATTATAGAATTTAATTTATATGAACCAGATTCATATTGTGTTAATAATCTGGTTGAGATAAACCAAATTTGATATCCATGAATCTAGTTTATATAAACAGAATCTATTGCACCTCTATAATCTGGTTGCAGCAAACTAGTTGCAATGCTGACAAATATATTGTTCTTCAATGTTTTGCAGATCACATTCCCAATCTGGCTCCTCCCATCAAAACTTGCAGTCTGATTTATATTCACCAGATATACAACAGAAATGGCTATTATAGTTTTGTGGATTCTGTAGCATTGAGAGACAGTAATTTAATATAAATATGGAGCTACTAATTATTAATGACCTCATAGCTAATTATAATTCCCTATCCCCCCTGGAGTAATGAATACCACCTGTAAATCCAGAGTTAAAAATTGGATTTATATAAACAGGATTTGGTATGCCTCTATAATTTTGTTGATACAAATCAGATTTATTGTTGACTAAGCATCATGCTGCTACCAATTTGTATCCCAATCATTTTCCAGAAATGGCAATTACCATCAAAATACACACATTTTGTTCATTTAAACCACATTTATATGCTAGCACTCTTCAATTTATATATATATGAAAAGGTCTGCATACCATATTAAAGAGTATATTCTGTATCAAAGTAAATGATGGGTGTAACATAGCTCTTTTAGGGCAAATTAAACAATGTAAGGAGTGCTTTGTAGAAGAGGAATAAAATGTAGTTTATAAAAATTAGATTTAATGTATTTACACATCTGGTTGATATAAACTACATTTCCATTCAATATTCACATCTGGTTGATGTAAACCACATACTGTATTTTACATGAGTGACCAATGATGGTGGGTGGGAACCATAACTCCCACAATGACACTTTGTACCCCTAAAAACACAGCTGTCTGTACCCCCCTACTATCACTTACCTGGTGATGCAAACTCACCTAGTGTTGCAAAACATCATTTTATAACACATCAACAGGGCTGATAGCTTAGTAAATTGGTACATAAGTATGCTCAAGTTAGTTATTTATGAATCCATATTTTATTTCAAAATATTCTGAGAACTGAGAGCTGATCTGTATGGACTACATGTAAAAGAGTCACTTTTTAGCACTTTTTGTTTAGTAATGATGCAGAAAAGCACTCATTTGTTCCAGAAATCCAGATATACTTTTATAGCAGCAACATAAATCATTCTATCATCAATTTGCAGTGATATTTACAAAGTAACAAAAATAAAACAGGAATTAGACTTGAGTGTGACAAATGATGGTACTTCAGCATGGCTGTATTCAAACTCCAATATCTATGTAAATTATTAGCCCAAACTGGTAATTGTTGACAGCAAGCTGGCAGCTATACACCTAGGCTCAACTAATTTCCTCACATAGTCAAATGTGTAATGGGCTTAGATCAACATACTGAAATCAGTAGGGCAGTGTAAAATAAATAACTATTTGACCTCCATGGCTTCTAGTTTAAACCAGATGCATTGCATTATGAGGCAAAAATGGTCCAAAGCATATGTTACACAACAATATGTATTAATATTCTAAAATAATTGCTATTGGTGGCCTATGCAAGCCAAATATCTTTGTTGCTCCTTTACTAATGAATTTTGAATAAGTACTTCAATAGGGTTGGGGAAGAAACTCCAGCCAATGCATAAAACTAGTAAATTACCTAGGCCCATTTGGGCCAATAGGGAAAGAAGATAATTTACTATGTAATTTACCCATATCATGTGATCAAAAAAGTTATGCCCATGCTCCTAGGCCATAATTTCCATCCTCTGCTTCCTCATCACTATCATCTGTGCCTATTGCCTATATATTCCCCAATTCCATGTTCTTATCCAACTCTGTAAGTGGTTTATCTGCCAATACTTCCTTAATATGTCCTGATTCAAGATCTACCTCCTCCTCTTTGCCTTCCAGAACCAAGTTCCAAGATTTCTCCTTTACATATGTACTCTCACCTGAAAGCCAAGATACAGACTCACCATTGGTCTCTGGTTCATTATCAGATTTGTCTTGCATAAGGTCATCACCATGGTCATCATCATCAAGCTCCCAAAGAATTTGCTTTATGCTAAAGAACTTTAATGTAGGATGTAGGTTGGTTGTTGAATGCATCTGTAGGGGATAAGTGGTGTACATGTGCACAGGTGAGTATTATTCATACTAAAATAATGTAATACAACACTGACTTTAGTCTTCATTCTGTAGTAGCTTTTGACTTGGATCATCACCATGAGTGTGTTAACCTTGGTCCTTAACCTCAATCCCATATTTAACATTGTTACAACAGATACTGTGCATTCATCTGCCATGGAATGTGGGACTGCTAACAACAGCTTAATTGCAAGAGCCTAAGTAAGATTTAGGTCTCACTACCACACTATCATTTATATGAACTCTCACTGCTATTATATCAGCATTGCTATTATCTTTGAAAGAATACCACCATATTAAGGGATCTTGGCCTTGTTCCATTGGAATTGTGAACGGGTAGGCTCCTTGTGCATATGCTATAAACTGGGCCTGATATGCTTTTGTAAATGCTTTTGGTCTCTCCTTCCATTTGGTGAGCATTGGCACTATTCCATGCTGGATTTCCTCAATTGCAAGCATGCACAGATACTTTTCAACTTCTGTGAATGTTTTTGGACTATGGATGCATGCTGGAATCTTTAACTTCACCTTGCCAGGAAGTGTAATATTGAAAGTAAGTGTGTTTGGCTTTTAAAAGATATTTGACTTAATGTAAGCTATTGTTATTCTTTTTAGATGGAACATAATGAAGCATGCATCTACAGCTATGGACACAAACAATGAAGTCACAGGGTCACATGACAGGATGCACACAAGTTTGAGAGGGCATCAGATAAGTGTGTGCAATACAATGAAAAAGGGAACACAAAAACCAACAACATGCAGAATGCATGACAACAGGAGGGTAGTAAGGATAGGATTGTCTTTAGTAGTTTTCCTTGTAACTATAGGCTTGTAACTGTAGGAACTTCTGGCTTTACAATAGAATACTGGTTGAGACACTTAATTCACTCTGTATGAAATGGGTACTATCTGAGCTATATTGTCTGACTGATAAACTATGAAAGCTCACTTCTACAGTAATCAGAAGTTCTGCTATCTAGTGGGGCTTGCCTTCCCTCCTACAGAGGGAGGCCTATTTATATACAAATTAGAAACATGGTATCAAAGGGGAAACAATTGGTACTATATAGTCATGTCTGGGGTCTGTCTGAGGGCACGACATGGATGTCTGCTTAAAGGCAGTGAAGGGATACCATATCTGATAAGCAGATGCTGAATGGCTGAGCAGCTGTACTATGAGCATGTGGGCACTATCGCAACACACAGTACCCATATTTGGTACTGTCATTATCCAAGGCTATCAGCAACTATTTCTCACATGCTGATTGGCCACTACTTCGGTCCATTGCACTGTAGTGTTTAAATGCATCTTCACATGGCTGTCCTTTCTTGTCAGGGCAACACTTAGACAAGGCCACCTAACAATAAACAGAAGACTGAGGGAGAGGATCAATGACTAGGAAAAG
>JASFCY010000331.1:0-11662 GCA_036940585.1 Cyathus olla
AAGGCTATGTAGCCTGGAACATTCTAGAGCAGTCTAGATCAACTGCCAGAAAGAGAAGTGCCAGATCACTTCTAACAATTGAATAATGGATATAAGATTGGAGACCAACTACTGCAAACCAAAAATCTGCTGCTGAAGCTACTCTATAGTGGAAGAAAGACTAGATGGAGGAATAGTTAAGATAGTATCTTGATAATAAACTGAATCTGTGTTGAATACTGTATCTGGAGTGGTCTGGATTATTCTAGATTGCATAGCTTTTATTGATTGTCTTCAAAGATACAAATCAGACTACCAGTAGTACTCACCATATATATAAATAAACAATCAGTTCAAGCTCTGATCAGTTTTAGCTTTCTCAGTAATTTTATATTATTGAAACTTACTAATTAACTTAAGATACATACTATTCAACTTTTGGTACCTATTACTATTCAACTAGCTATACAGGATTCATACTTTAAGTTGAATTTCAGTATTATAATAAACTTTGAGTATTCAATAATTAAAGAAAAAAGATACTTCAATATTATTAATTTATCAAATTACAATCTAATCTTGGGTATTCTGTAGCTTTATCAGTATGAAGTGTCATTTGGAGTTAATTTCCCAAGCTTTATAATTGGAAGTGATAAATTATTGCCAATATGAGAGCCATAGATTAGTTGATTGGCTTTGCAAGTGGTTAGGGTCTATCAAGAAAATCTTAAGGAGGCTAGGAGAGAATTGTTAGAATATGCTAGACTACTATGTAAAGAGGCTTCAGAAACTCTCTTATCTCCTTTATATAAAATAAACCACAGAATTCCTTTAAAAGATCCTAATAAGTATTACACTTGGTGCTCCTTCAAAATATTCTAAAGAACTTAAACATTTATGGAATGAAAAAAGAAATGCTTACTTAAAAATAGAGTACTGAAAAATAACTACAGCTCAAAATACCATATCTATGTTCTTGCTTCAAAAATCTAGCAAATCCAGTAAGCCAGTTTGTCTTTGAACAGCTATTAATCTATATAAACAAAATCAGAATACACACAAATTATCTTTATTCTTATCTGAAATAAATGGCATTCTTTGATATGTTGCATATACTAAGTATTATTCTATATTGGATAGTCAAGATAAACATGAACAAATCAGAATTGAATCAGAAGATATACCAAATTTGGTAATAAATAGGCTGAATAACATGATGATGAGCCAGATAGTGCAGCAGAATGATTGCAACACAGTTACCACCTTCCAAACTGTAATAATCATCCTATCTGGACTATATATTGGTTGCTTACTTGATATTTACCTTGATAATATCATTATCTATTCAGATACACTACAAGAATATATGAAATATATTAAATTTGTAACAGATATCCTGAAAAAGAACCAATTTTACCTGAGTGAAAAGAAGCTACACTTTTTACAGCAGAAATTATAGATACTAGATTACATTATTGACAACTCAGATATACAGATAGATTTAGTCAAAATAGACATGCTCATATACTGGAAAATACCAATAAATTGCAATCTCTTGTATGGATTTCTGGGATTAGCCAGGTATTTCACAAATAATATTGACTGAGTACAAATACCTATGGAAATATTACATGAGTTAACAAATAATAAAATTCCACTTTGATAGGAATATACATACTAAAGAGCTTTCCAAGATATAAAAAACTTAGTATTACTTTATCAAGATTACCATCAAATCCTACTTGATTACTCCAAGGAGATACTATCAGTAAATATCATAATCAATAATTGCTTGATAGGGATAGATAGAATTATCTTCCAAGGGAATAATTGGCAAATAGCTAAAGTCACTATGTTTTATTCTGCAAAATTAAATGTTATATAGCAGAATTACCCTGTATATAAAATAGAATGTTTAGCTAGCTTAGAAACAATAATGAGATATTAAGACTTACTATAAGGAATACATTTCCAGTAGTATACAGATTACAAATATTTTATTCACTTTCTTAAACAAAAAGACTTATCCTCTAGACAAGCCAGATAGTTAAAAAAATTAGGACAATTTGATTTTGAAATCATATATGTACTGGATACTGATAATGTCCTTTTGGATATACTTTTGCATATATACTCAAATAATGTACCTGGCATAGTTCAAGCATAAAGCAAGTATACCTATCATGATGTTATGAATAATAACATTATGGAAATTAATCTTATTTCCATGCCTCTGCTCATTGGAATGGAGGATAAGGCTGTCCAAAAAGCACTGTAATAGTATATGAAAAAATCTAAGAAACTTGCTGAAATTAGTTATTCAGAAACAAAGAAGAAATTTGCATGCCATATGAAGAATCACTTCATTCTCAAGGATCCTAGAGAACAAAGGAAGGGTAAGGATGTACCTACAACAAATACTTTTTCTACAACAATGATATTGGCAAATGATAATACAAATGAAAAACTTACAATTAAGGTACCAGTATGAAGAAAAAAAATAGAAAACAAAATAATAAAAGTAAAGAATAAGACTCAAAACAATGTGCATAATAGTAATTCTGTTAACTCTAAAATCATATTTATATATCAGAATGGTGCATTGGTATACAATAACAAAAATACATCATGGATAGATAAATCAATTAATAAAATAAATAAACCACCAATATTAATAGATCTTGTAAATGATATAGCAACAGGAATTAACTTAATAAGTGAGCTAATAGATAAATATATTGAAGATAAGTCTTTCAAAGACATAATTACAAACCCAAATGCATATAAGAACTTTGAAATGGCAGGTAATCCTGGAGAGCAATTAGTCTACATGAAAATCAATAAAAACAGAGTATTATACATATCTAAAAGTACTAACCAATGGAAAAAGTACTTATGAGATAGTAATTAATGAAGCATATTCAATACTTGCACATTTAGATGCAAGAAAGACTCTATATTACCTTAGAGACCATATATAGTGGAAGTCAATGATAGACAATGTCAAAAAGTATTGTAAAACTTGTATTAACCTGTAAAAGAAGTAAACTAAACCATTAGAAATCATTAGGAGAATTAAATCCATTAAAAATACCTACTAAATCATGAAAAGCAATAGGTATTGATTTTGTTGGTCTATTTCCAAATTCTTCAGATCAAAATGGTATCTATAATGAATTAGTAATCATAATTGACTTACTTACTGGAATGGTATACTTAGTACCAAGCCAGACTACTTTCAAGACCAAGAACATAGCTGAATTAGTATTTGCAAAAGTCTACAAATATCATGGACTATCTAAATGAATAGTAAGCAACTGTGATATATTATTCACTAGTACCTTTTGGAAAACTCTGCATGATCCAATTAGAATGAAATTGCAGATATCAAGTATATACCACCTGTAAACAGATAGTACTACTGAGTATGCTAATAAGACCATTATCCAAATAATTTATATAAGTATAGAATCACTACAGAAAAACTGGGTCAGTAAGTTATCAGTGGTTGAGTTTGCAATTAACTTTACAAGATCTGAAACAACTGGCTATATACCATTCTTTCTGAATGTAGAAAAAATGTCAAGATCCTTTATATGGTATATACCTGAAGATCTAGACCATATTAGTATAAGAATCTTTGTGCAATAAATCAAGAGCAGCATAATATCAGTATATAATAGTATTATCCACCACTGTTTGAAACAGGTACATACTGCTAATAAAAAGCAATAGTGGTTGCCAATTTCAGAAAATGATATGGTCTATATTTCAACTGAGAATATTAGATTCCCTAAAGGATTAGCTAGAAAATTCATACCTAAATATATTGAATCTTACAAAGTGTTAAAAGATTTTGAAAATAACTCATACTGAATAGACTTACCAAGTAGATTGAAGAGCAGAGGTATATATAACATATTCTATTCTGCATTGCTAAAAATCTATGTACTGAATAATAATAGACTTTTTTCTAGTCAGATGGATAATCAAATTTGGAAGTTTGAATATATGGACTTAGAGCCAGATTGGGCAGTAGAAAAGATAGTTACACATATAGATTCCAAATATAACTCTCTTTTTTAAATTCAATGAAAATCTGGAGATATTATCTGGTTGTCCTATAACAAAAATTAAGGACTTATATGCAATCCAAGACTATCTAGAATGCCTTGAACTTGATAAAATTTCTCAGTTACCAGAAAGATTAGGAAAATTACCAGAAGACTTACAAATTTCTCTTGGAACTATAAGTATATATAAAGGTCAGAATTTACTTGATTTGATTACCCAAATTCAAAGTCTAGTTATATTAGCCTCTTTTCTCCCTATTCACACTTATCTCTCTATACTTACAATGTCTACTGACAATATTACTTCTAATGCTATCCCTTCTTCCACTAATTCCAATTTGGATATTACTGCCAATAACTTGGAATATCTCACTATTCAGCCCACTAATAAGTCAGCCAACAATACTTCTGCCAGTAATGGACAATTAGATACTGATCATAATACTTTTATGGATGATATTTTGTCCACTCCTCCTGGACCAATCATTCCCACTCATGAAATTGTATCCACTCTCCCATATATTTCCAAAATCACTTTCAGTATCTCCACCAGTACTTCCAATGTCATATTCTCTGCTACCACTACTTTGTCCATCTCTGAGTATGTTGTTTATAATTCCAAATCCTTGGAAGTCACTCTCACTACTCTAAATATTGATAAGGACTCCATTATACTCACCATTGTATTAATGCACAGTTCATTGTATCCTCTGATATAAATTCATTCAATATTCAATCTACTTATGAGACTTCCAGTATTAGAAGTTTCTTTAACTATACTAGAAATGATATTTGGTTTATTAGGGATATCAATGATTAGTCCTTTTCAATCAACCCTTATACTGTTATCAATTACCTTTGGTTCAACTCTATAATCTGATGTGGTAATATCAGTCCTATCCCCATCAGGTATTACAATTTTGTATACATTTTCAATGATCACACCAACTTTACCCAATTCAAGTTTGTTCAGTTTGATTACAACAATGATTATTGGCTTCTCAAGCAACCTACAGCTAGTAAACCTTATAAAATTCATATTTGTGATACCAACATCCATACCAGTTCCACTATCTATCAAGCTCTCATACAGTATCATTTTATTCATAACAATAGTACTCTTAATTATAACAGGTTACAAATTCTTGATAACAGTGTATATAGTGCTGCTGATCATGGTTCCTATGCTTTGAATTCCTTGCATTCCTTCAAGTATCCTCACATTGAGATATCCAACAATTATCATGGATACTCTTCTATCCTACATTCTTACTTCTAAGGCAACCAATCTCATACTATTTATTATAACCATATCAGTCTCACATAATCTCCTCCAATCTATCTTCTATTCATCCTGATATTCTCTAACCAAACCTCTGATTTATTCTCCTATATTATATCTATCTCCAAGTATTTCTCTGATTTGTTTCTATATCTACTTGTTATTATTTACTTATTCTTTTAGTATAGTCATTTTATTTGACATTACAGACAAATTTTCTTATCTATTACTCACCATCATTCTTGTGGTATTCTTTATCTTTCTAGATTACTTATTACAAGTTTCACTTGCTTCATGCATTTCTATCTCTGTAATATAACTCTTTGTTTCAGCCACTAGTATAGCATCTAGTATTATATCTTCTTATATTCTCCAATACTTTGGAAAATCATTTGTATATATACTGTACTCTACACTCTGTAATACTTTAGTTCAAAATCAATAATATTTCTATATTACTCCTACTTTGTCTCAGACTTTTCTAAGTCAACTTCTGTATCTCCTACTTATCTCTGACTTTATAATATTGGCCTTTGAAAGATTGACTTAATATATTGTTATTCTTGTTTCCCATCTCCAACCTATCTCTGACTTGCGTCTGAAATACAGAACTATCTATATATCAAAACAATAAGAGAAGAAGAATGATATTAAGAGCAGAAAAGTAAAGTTAAGGGATACTAATACAGATACAAACACAAAATGGGATAAAGAGAACTTGTTATTAACTACCAAAATACAGAGTATTTATATACTGGAAGAAGAATCTAAACTATGTGATGGTAATCTGGTAATAATCAAAGATATAGTAATTTATTATTGATTGATGGAAATTACCAAGACAATCAACAAAAGCTATGCAACCTAGAACAACCAATACTATGAGGACTACTCAGGGAGCATAGTATACAAGCTGAGACTACAGTTTATCTCATTTATCTCTGACTTCATCTCCACTCATCTCTGGTGACCTCCAAGTCTACAATGTAGCACAGAGTTTGACATGGAACATAATACTATTATTCTTTAGGCAGTTGCTCTTTGACCAGCTGGAAGAATATATGTGATGGAATTGTTACCTCATTACATCTCTGGTCTCAGTATGTAATAGTCCTTTATCTTATCTTCTCTCCTCTCCCTTATGATTATCTTAGATACTTAGTTAGATAGGTAGTGGCTTAGTAGTACTATACAGTTTTTATTACAGGTAGTTCTGTAGAGTATATAAGAACCTTTCTATAGCTACTTTCTACTCAAGTTTCAATTAATAGCTTTTAACTAGTCTTTCATTTGTGAACTTCTCCTCTCATCTTACCCTTATATAACAACATTATATCTTTAAGTCAGTCATACTATCATCATACTGAAAGTCACTGGCATAAGATAGAATTTACTGTAATCCAGCACCCCATTACATAAGCAAATTTATTGCTCAATGTTGATGATATTTGCTCAACCACAATGTTATTTTTAAGTATTTTGAGTGCTAGAATGTATATAAGAAAGTATAATCTACAGTTCCTATGAAATAAAAATTAAGTTAAGTAAAATTTTATCGATGAGTTATATATATATATTTTATTGCAAAAAACCATTCTTTTTTGAATTTTCTTGTAAATAAAGGTATGTTCACTTTTTCATATTTCAGATTTGGCCAGTCACATGATGTTACTAATGTGACAATGTAACAAAGCATATGACAAACAAAGTATGAGAATAGAGAACAATAACTGGCATTGTAGCCCACAATTCTGCTGCAAATTCCCCCAATACCATGTCTGTAAAGTTTAAGGCTACCAAGGCATACTTAGCAAATATTTCCATTGTAAATAAGAGCAAAAAAACCTAGATGAGTCTCAACAATAATTAAACACTACTCCTGAGCTTAAAGTCACTGTAGAGCATGCCACTACTCCAGAGGATATTGAAAACAATAAAGACCAGCTCCCTGGCATAGATAATAATGTTGAGAATGCTATTGATGATATTGAGCTAGAATCTGAAGATGAAGAAGACATTATAGAGCTGACTCAACTGGAATCTTTTATCTTCATATTGAGTCTTGCACAAAAGGCTGCTAAAGAAGCAGAAAAGTATTTACATGTTCAAACTAAGTATTCCAAGAAATATAATGGGAGCTTAGGATATATAAAGAGGCATTACTTGCAGTAGAAAAAGGAATATGCAAGGAAAGACTTTCCATCTATAACTGTATTTTTCACCAAGAAGTAGGTATTAGCAAAGGAAAAAGATACTAAGATGGAAGGAGGTGATGCTATGAATGCTAAAGAAGATTATGGACTCAAAGATTTGGTACATAAGTTAGAAGCAGATGAAATGGAGGTTATTAATAAGGAGGTAAGCATATACTCAGCTTTCAGCCTCTAAACTCTTTATTAATACAACAAAAGAATTCCAACACACCAAAATCCTTACCTACTGTTGTTCCAGATAACCTGAGATCTCCCAGTCCAGCTGCAGTTCCTTCACCAAAAATAGTTGAGAAAATAGTTGCTGATCTTTTGAATGAACTAAAAGCTGGGAAAAAGTCAATATGCATTAGTAAACCCACAGAAACTGACAAAGGACTTGAGAACTGAAAAGATATATCAAGATTGAGACAAGTATAAGCAGCTTTTACTGTGAAATCAAAAGACAAAAATCTTGATGTATTCTTTTATATATGTTTGATTGGAATGCTTGGAATAATGAATCTTTTTCTCACTCCAGACCTCAGTTATACTTGGAGAGAAGCATTATTGGTAGCTTCATGTTTATAGAAGTATGAAGAGAATTATGCTTGTAATCTTCAAATATGGATGCACAAATATCTCAATAGCAATCTTACAGAACTTCCAGTTGATTGATATAGTTAGCTTTAATGTTCTATTCTTCATGATGAAGACTTCTCAAATGCAATACAGCTTCATCTGCAAGAAATTAAAAAAGATAGGCACATATGAGCAGAAGATATTGTGTTATATATTGAAACTTCAGAGAAGATATAAGTCAAAATAGCTGACATACATATAAATTGGAAAACCATCAGCTTAAGCTCAGCCAAGCAATGGCTTGAGATACATGGTTGGCACTACAGCAAAACCAAAACTGGGATATGTATTGATGGATATAAACATTCTGATAATGTGGTATATTGCAAAGCATTTATAGCATACTAAAAAGAGTATAAAAAAGAATGCTTCTGTAGAAAATCTTGAATGTATACCAAAAGGATTTTCTATTCTCCCTGGCCAGAAATTCTATTTGATTCTTGTCATACATAGTGAATCTACATTTTATGAAAATGATAGATGAAAAAAATATTGGAGCCATCAGGATGAAAAAACTACTCCACAGCAGAAGAAAGAGGAGGCATCTGTAATAATATCAGATTTCTTGACTCCAGAATGGGGCAGACTTGTTCACACAGATAAGTAGATTGAATTCTTTTGGTTACTTCTCAGATCTCATATTAATAATTATTTAGGAAGACTAGTAAATTTATGGATGCTTGTATGGTTTTCAAAGCTGGTAAAGAAAGAGATGGTTATTTTTGTGCTAATAATCTTTTAAAGTAGGTTAACCATGCTATTAATGTGTCAATGCCTTTTGTTCACATAGCCAGACTTTACCAATCAAAAGTCTCAACTGAAAGAGTTAGTAACCACATGTAGTCACATTTGTGACTTCTATCCAAAGTATCATTGTGAATTAAATT
Organism: Cyathus olla; assembly: GCA_036940585.1. NCBI lineage: Eukaryota > Fungi > Basidiomycota > Agaricomycetes > Agaricales > Nidulariaceae > Cyathus > Cyathus olla. The sequence goes on from JASFCY010000331.1 coordinate 9,053, forward strand.
ATATTGAACAGTATTGGGGTACATATCCAGTCTATCAAGTTCAAGGCCAATAATAGATTATTGAAATGGGATCAGGACTTAGTGTTTCCTTTGGGCTATTACGAGTTTATCTTACACTTCAATACTATAAGTACACTGAATACCCCCTGCTTTCCAGAATAGAATACTGCTGGCAATGTTACTATTGATGAAACTACTATTTATTGCTTATTTTTCATTATACAGATATATATTTCCAAATAAAAACATTCTTCTTCTATACCAGTTATATCTATCTATATATCTCCTCTTACCATAATGCCACTCTATTTAATCTCTTTATGCTTCCTTCTCAAAGTATTTTTTCAAATCCAGAGTATCAGCATACCCTTTTTTCTATCACCATAACCAAAATGGGTAGAGACCAATATTAATAGAAGGCCAACTATCTAGCTTGTATAGCCAAATATACCAACAATGCTACTTTTCACCATCCATACTATCTACAATACCTAATCTTGCAGTATTCATACTCAGTATATATATTACTATCTCAGCAATACTTCACACTACTGCTACTTCTTCACTACTATTCTTTTTCTCCTAAACCAAAGAAACTATACTGCAATAGCTATCAGAATACTTATGTATTATCCTCCTCTACTACTCTAAATACTAATATTATGGCATTATTTCCAATTCTATCTCCACTACTCAGGCTTTCTTATTCTTCTTTACTCCCAGTAACCAGGCTGCCTTCTCATTCTCTTTCAATATCAATATAAAGAACTTCTCATAGAATTTTTCTTGAAATTCTAGAAGGATAGATATAATGTACCATAATTACTTTACAATATCTGCTATCATACTATTTTATATTTTTCTTGATACTTCTTTTTCTGTATCCTTTCTTCAATATTTTTCCTCTTTTTCAAACAAATACTCTTTCTATATAGTATACAAACCAAGTATCTACAGTATTTAAGAAATATGTATTTACCTACAAATCTCAGTAAATCTTAAGTATTTAACTTGTCTTTCTGATTTTTCTCTCTTTTTCTTATATATTGTTACTCTATTATAACCATATCAGTCTCATATAATCTTTTCCATTCTATCTCCTATCTATCTCAATATTCTCTAACTAATCTCTAATTTTATCTCCTATATTATATTCTATTTCTGAGTATTTCTCTGATTTATTCCTATATTTACTTGTTATTGTTTACTTGTCCTTTTTAGTATAGTCATTTCATTTGATATTACAGACAATTTTCCTTATCTTTACTTACCATTATTCTTGTAGTATCCTTTATCTTTTCCTAGATTACTTATTACAAGTTTTACTTACTCCATGCATTTTTATCTCTGTGATATAACTCTTGATTTTAATCACTAGTATAGTATCTAGTATTATATCTTCTTATATTCTCTGATATCTCAGAGAATTATTTGTATATATACTATATCTAATACTCTGTAATACTTTAGTTTGAAATAAATAACATTTCTACATTACTCCTGTTTCACCTTAGACTTTTCTAGGTCAATTCCTGTATCTTCTATTCATCTCCAACTTCATAATGTTGTGTTAAAACAACAAGAGGAAGAGAATAATATAAGAAGCAGAAAAGCCAAGTTAAGAAACATTAATACAGATACAGATACAAAATGGGGTAAAAAGAACTTGTTCTCAACTACCAAAATACAGAGTATTTATATACTGAGAGGGGAGTCTAGACTATATAATGGTAACTAGGTGATGATTAAAGATGTGATGGTACATTAAAGATATAATAGAAATTACCAAGACAACCAATAAAAGCTGTGCAACCCAGAATAATCCAGACCAATCCAGATACAGCAACCAATATGTTGATCTTTGAAAGATTGACTTAGCATTGTTATTCTTGTTTCTCATCTCTAACCTATCTCTAACCTATATCCGAAATCCAGAATCACCAACAAGAAATACTCAGGAGGCATAGTATATAAGCTAAGACCATGGTTTATCTCGCTTACCTCCGATATTATTTTCACTTATCTCCAGTAATCTCTGAGTCTACAACATAGCATAAAGTTCAATACAGAATATGATATATTCTCAGTACTTTCTTAACAGTCACACTGTTACTCAATATTACACTATATCACAATGCCTGCTACTATACTATTTTATCTTCTTGATACTTTTTCTTCTATATTCTTTCTTTGATATATTCCATCTTTCTCAAATAGATACTTTTTTTATATAGTATACAGATTAAGTACCTATAGTATTTAAGATACATAATAGACTGGTCTTGTATCAATTGTTATAACTTGATCTAGATCACTGATTTTCATATAATATCTTCTAAGCCAGTTTGTCAAGCCTATATAGATGTTTAGATATATTAGGTATTTAATTACAAATTAGCAATAGAAGTACAACTCATATATATAAGTATATATATGCATTTTGCATGCAATTCTTTACTTGCATATATATAGCATTAAAAAATCTTTACTATCTCATATAATATTACAATATCATGCTTTATATAACTAATTTCTGAGTTTAACATACTGAGATTGTTTAAGTGAAGTATACAGTACTTAATACAAAGTAAATTATAAACTATTATACTT
>JASFCY010000332.1:0-11659 GCA_036940585.1 Cyathus olla
TTATCTCACATGAGTGACTGACGATGGCGGGTGGGAACCATAATTCCCACGATGATACTTCGTACCCCTAAAAGCACAACCGTCCGTACCCCCCTATTGGCACACGATATGTGCTACTCTAGAACCGTATTCGGGTCACGGCCTATCTGCCGTTCTCGCAGGAGACGCAACATATTTTTTCCATAATCATGATTTCTGTTTTTTTTCCTAAAAAGCACTCACCATAAGCTTACTTGTTATTTAGAGAACTATTCAAGTATTACCTATTCGTAACCCATTAATGATAGTTATGCATGTCGCCACTGGCTGGCAGACAGCTTTCTGTGATATTTGTAATATTCATCCCGCATCGCGAAAAATGGGGCATAAAGTATGCCTATAATAACTAACGGGGTTCAGCACTGGTCATGTTCCGGACTGTCCACTGATCTTCCTGCTTGCTACCGTCCATTGTTAAATTCAGGGCAGGTATAGATGTATGACAACCTAAACTTGCATAAGGTTAGGACCAAATATTATTAAATAGCAAATGACTTCTGTAGCCTGTTAAGTCCATTGAAGGAGTAATGGCTCTACTTCATGAATACTGTGACGTTCAAATTAGATATCAGGTAAGACTACTCTCGACATTACTAATACTAGAGAGGACAATGTACATGCCAAAAATAGACTAAATGAGCAATAGCAGTAGGGAGTTCACGAACTCTACGAGAGCCTCCGTATGGATGGTTGCCACTGGGTTCCTTTGTATAACCTCAGTGATGACGATGATGGCCGGCCTGGGGCTTGTGATGTTTTCCTAGATATCCATCATCCTCACCTGGACGCATGTATATGTTTAAGGATTCAAAATCGAAATAGGCCTCCTTAAGTGCTTCAGGGTTGTTGTTTACAAAATCTGACCCAAGAAAATCAGAAAGTTGGAAAAGAGTCTTCTTTATCACCATTGATGATTGATTACTTACCAATACACGTGGATGGGCAGCCTGACTGTGAATAAACGCTTCCGGCCCAGTCGCCACCTATAATAGGGGAATGATCACTATATTGAAAAATAAAGAAAGCGAAATAATCATATACACAATGTCAAATTGATGATAATATTGTGCGCGCCGAAATACTCATTGAAATCACAGTTTGTATTAGGGAAATCGGCAGCGGGAACTCCCTATCGTTCAAGGAATATGAGCAGTGCTAATAATCATTTAAGGCAAAACGAACTCTTACCCAGTTGTCAGGATTAATGAAGAACTCGCCGTACCTGACATCCTGTGGAACCGAAGGGTCGTTGCGAGCCCAGAACCATACTTTAATGCCATCTGACCGTCGCTCCATAGCGTACCTGCGCGAACCGTGAGGATTAGTAATGTCTTTTGGATATAACCTCCTGTATGCAATAAAGGAGTATCAAGAAATCATCACGAACCACCCGCCACCTATCTCGTTAAATGAAGGCCCATAGCTCTCAGTAGGTTGCATCTTCACGCCACAACCTGCGTTGTGGTTGACTGATACGTCACAATCCAATTGGGTTGAAATTCTAGCGTGAAGACAGATTCACGAAGAGAGAATCAGATACGCATAGACCAAAATTTGTGGTATTACCCACCCTGTTTGTTCTCTGACGGCAGGCATTGTACAACCTCAGGATTTCAAATTAGTATTAATGTGGAGAGAAGATTTGCTATGTTTTTCAATACACATACCAGTGCTGGTGTGAAGGGTTGCTCCATTGGGAGGCTGGTCATTTACTCCCTCAATGATATCAACTACACCCTAACAGTTGGATTTCTTGTTGAAGGAAAATTAAAATGAGCACAGGTGAGACTCATACCCCATACGGCCGATTTTCTTTTGATTTTTCCCGAACCGCTGGCCAGGTCCTTAAAAAGTAAGGGCTAACTACAGGTAACATACATGGAGAAGTCGAGACATACCCGCATCCTTGCGGCATATGACGAATGTTAAAACTATAACGTCGTAAGTTGAGAGCCCAAGGCAATAGCGGAATGTAGTACGTACACGGCGACGTGATTGGTGTACGTTTTCTTAGACCGAATCCTAACTGAATTCCTACCAGGACCGTCAGGATCAAGAACTGTTGTGTAATCGGTGCGTATGATAAAAGAATCATAATCTGCGTAGGTAAGGTTGGATTTCCGTGCTGTGTACTCATCAACGTAGTTCCTAAAATGCATCAATAAATTGTAAGAAACATCGAATAGTAGAAGTTGGCTCCACTTACACACGTCCGTGAGTAGGATCTGGAATTGCCTCAAAATCGAACGAGTGATAAAATTCATATCCGGCAATGTTTTCAGACAAATAATACGGAGATGCATATGCAGAAAGGAACGTAAAGAAAAGAATGACTAAAATGCACTTCATGAGTGAAGATGCGTTAGGGATGTTCAAGGAACGTAAGTTTCGGGAAGTACACCGAAGGGTATGTGTCGCTTTTTTAGGGCCAGTGTTTATATACCAAAGGAGAGTTGATGTTCGGTTGCGCCGTTAGGAGTTCGTATGGAAAGCTGGACAACCACGCTTGACTTTATCAGCAATTTTGAAATTCCGACCCACAGTCACTCGGCCACTCGCTTAGATACATTTCTGTTCGGTTACATTTCGGTTAGTACGTCCATTTCGCAACTTGGCATTTTAATTTCAGTAGCCAGAAATTGGAACCAGAACTTCAAGGTGAAAATGTGGAAATGAGGCTGTGCCTTGTATTTCTGAGTGGGAGGATTTGGAAATAAGATTTATACTTTGAATTTCAATTCCTACAATACAATGAACCAATGAAATATGCGGATGAAATATCAAAGTAAAACACACAAATCTGGTTATAAACACGTATAACCTAAGGCTTTCAAGCTCAAGAGGTGAGCTCAAGCACGAAAATGTAGTATGCACGACTTTGACGGATGACTTGTAAGCTATCATTTTGAGTGCCATTCTGAAGTTGTTCTGAAGGTGAATGTATGCTAAAAAAACTTAAATTTTATATACTTACATGTAAGGAAATACTGAGGTTTAAAAAGTCCTAGCCAAGACTCAATACGTGCTTATTATGCAATTATAAAGTCGCAACTTGGATACTTAGTACAGCTTTAGGATCAGATCTCAAGGTCTCAGACTTAATGTAAGCTTACTTCCATCAAATTTAAATGTAACTATGTACAGAGAGCAACAGAACTGTAGCAGTAACTAGAAAATGTAAAGCTATGGATAAAAGGAAAGCGCATGATATATGACATAAATCATAGGTGCAATAAGAAATTGAAGCTAAGATACAGTGAGAAAGATTAAGAATTTTAATGTGTAAGTATTAGAAAAGCGAAAAGAGCAGATCATTAGACGAAACTAGTTGTAAGAAAGTCTTGAGCTGCCCGCTCGAGGTCGGTTATGATAAGAGTTCAAAACACGCTATATATTGTGCAACGGCTTAAAAGCAGCTGAAAGAATGCCTGAGAGGTTTTATGTTCGAATCCTTGCTATATAATGCATTATTGCCAAACCTTATCTGTTAAATGTTGACCCTACATCGACTTCCGGTGGTTGTCCACTAGGTCAGTATTTAGTGGCGCATTTTACCACTCGGACACAGTGGGTTAACCCACAGGTTATCATGCCTTTTCAGACTCTTTAATTTATTTCAGAACGACTGTAAATCATTTCGAAACATTACCGGAAATTACCCAAATGTAACAATTTGTTTGGTTATGCTTCGAGAAATAAGCAAAGACCAAAAGACTTGTAAATATTGAGATATCTCCAAACGTCTTCTATCGCTAGGAAAAGTTCTGGGACATATCCAGATGGCGTTAGTTCGTATGGATGCCTCTCGAGACGCAAAAAAACCAGTTCATTCCGAGTCTGGATACACTGAGACAAAAGTAAACGATTTAAAGATTTAATGTTTGAACGTTTAACTCTGACTCGTGGTCCAGAACATTTTAGAATGACTAGTAAGTTATAAGTCATTAAACCATCCTTAACATATGGGTCAAATTTAAACAACGTTGTAAGATGACTCCAAATGTTTTGAATGTCTGAGAGCGCCTTGAAGCGCCTTGAAACTATTTAAATCATTCAAAAAATGATTAGAAAACCATTCGCTGCGCTATAACTAGTAACTACTTATGAGTATGCTGTGGGTCCTAGTCCCAACCCCCGGGTACCAAGATACCAACCAGTAACTTTACCATGCCCATTGACATTATTCTGTACCACCACGGTTCCCTAGGGCTTAGAAAGTATCAGGTTACAATGTAGCCTTGTAGACCACCAGTACTGGACCGTAATTCCATGTCAAGCTAGCTTCAAACGCCCACGGGTCATGGGTACGGGTACGAGTTGGAATTTCCGTACCCGTGACCCGCCGCATACCTGTATACATTTTAAGTGTTTAAAACGGGTTTTTGACAATTTTGAATGTAATAAAGTGTATATGATACTTTGAAAGCACTCAGCATTCATTTTAAAGCACTGTCCAACTATTTCAAAGGTTATATACCACTTTACAAGTGAGTACTTTAAGTCGAAATTTGGAGACTCATCTGAACTATTTCAACTGTTGTATAGCACTATTCAACGTTTCTAGAAGATATCATTAGTTCATTTTTCATTGGTAGCATTTCATAACCAGTGGAAACTTGCTAGTTTCGTGCTGAACAATCTCTCAACCATCCCAGAGTAGATTTCAACATCCTATACTCATTTCAGGCTCACTTCCAACACCCCCTAGCTTCATCAATGACCTCTGCTTGTGCTCAACGTCCCCCGCCTTTCCTCGACGTCTCCAGCGTGTTTTTGACATCTCCAGTGTATCCTTGACGCCCTACGTGTTTTTTCGGCGTCTCCCAGCATGTCCTCGACGCTTCCAGAAAGTCCTTCACATCCCCTGCGTTTCCTCGACACCCATATCGTGTCCTAGACATCTCCAGCATGTCCTTTGCGTCTCCAGCGTGTCCTTGCCATCCCCATTGTTTTATCGACGTCCTCAGCAACTCCTCAGCATACTCAGGTTGTGATCAACGTTCCAACTACATCTTCGACGTCCTCAATGTATTCTCGATGTCCCTATGTCATTTCCAATGTTCCCAGCGGTCCCCGATGTCTCAAGGTCGTCGTCAACGTTCCCTGCATATTTTCAACGTCCTCAGTGTATTGTCGTTGCTCCCAGGTCGTCGTCAACATTCCGGGTGTGTCTTCGATGTCCTCAGCGAAATTAAAATGTTTCAAGGTACTTGGAATCGTTTCAAATCGAATAGAGACAACCTAATATGTTTAGTAAAGTCAGAACTCATTGTGCAACATTGCCAAAAGTCTCAAAGTGTTTAAAATCATTCCAAATTGAATTTAAACCATCTATTGACAATTTCAAGGGCATGAAATTTCTCTACAGCATTTTCCACGCTTGTTACAAACTTAAAATAATTTGGAATGTTGGATAACCTGCGGGTTACCCGTGCAGTTCCCTACCTGAGTAACCTGTATGTGCGAAGAATCAGTTCACGTTGGATGAGCCGATGTCATACTGTATACCCACCTACCAAATTGTTAGTACTTAAAGCTTGAAATTTGAAGCTTAAATTTAAAATTTGAATGTAGCGCATGAGCTCGGGGAAGTGTTATGCATCTTGACCAAAATTGAATGTTGCATGTTTCATCCGCGTATTTCATTAGTTCATTGTATTTTAGGAATTGAAATTCAAAGTATAAATCTTATTTCCAAATCCTCCCACTCAGAACTACAAGGCACAGCCTCATTTCCACATTTTCACCTTGAAGTTCTGGTTCCAATTTCTGGCTACTGAAATTAAAATGCCAAGTTGCGAAATGGACGTACTAACCGAAATGTAACCGAACAGAAATGTATCTAAGCGAGTGGCCGAGCGACTGTGGGTCGGAATTTCAAAATTGCTGATGAAGTCGAGCGTGGTTGTCCGGCTTTCCATAAGTTCGCGTAAATTTGACAAGACGGATGTATCAGTCTATCTTTAGGGCATATCAAGCACTTCGGGCTAGCATGAGGGAATATCATACCAGGAATGCTCACCTTGTGCTCACCTTCGGGTATTGATTACAAGATGGTAGTAAAATGAAGTACATGTTGTATAATACAAGTAAATCGTCGTGCGTCACAATTCACCAGCATTGCCGTTTGCAGCCCAGCAATAATGTCCGCAGCCTGCAGCGCAAGGATGATCTACGAGTTTTCCTGTCCGAAAGGGGCTGTGTTCACCAGAAGTAAAAGGTGTGTTACTTGCAGATCGTGAAACATCGTCGAAGTGAGATCGTGCAGTAGTACGTCCGCGTGAATCATGTGACAGAAGAGAAGGATAAGGTAAACCAATCATAGGATGCTGTATGTAATACTGGCGATAACAATCTTGATGACCACCATGATGGCAAACAGAGCACTGAAATAATAGCACACGCACAGGTAGACGACTGTTGGAAGGTCAGATATAAGTTTATGTACAGCTTAGCAAATGAGATAATCATACCAAATAGCGCAATCTACGCATGGCTTCTTGCAGCTCAGGCAATAGGAGAGGCCACCTTTCGTTACCTCTTCCATAGTGAAGGTTCCGGCAGGTTTTATAAGTGGCTTTCCGCACTTTCCACACGATGTATATATCGTTGTTTCCATCTAATGAATAACTAAAATGAGTGGAAGTAACCCTACCAGTTTGGTTACACACCAGCGAAGCTTTACGAATATCTTCGGTATGGCAGTATTTTCTCAAATACGCAGCACATGTATACAGTCGAAGGCGAGGGGCTACTAGGAATGCGCAGTGTGCAGTATTTGTGCGATATTTTCGCGGATTTATGCAGTTGAAACATGAATTTGTGTAGTAGATAAGCGGATTTGTGCAGTAGTTTGTACAGTTGATAAAATTATTTGTAGCGTTGGAATACATTTGAGCAGTCCATTAAATTACTAGCAGGTGCCAAGCGGGTTTTTGAAGTTGTGCTCAAATCTGTGTAGCAAGTTTAGGACACCTTTTCGTCTTTATTGTGCAGTCTACTAACATTTATGTTACTTACTGTACATTACATTGCTTATAGCGTCATTTATTTAAGTGCAAGAGCAAAAATGAAAAGGATAGATAAAATACCAGTATGTACAACATGTATGGAGACCGCTGAGACAGACGTCCAACATTTAGCCAAGATAATGATCATAAAATTATTCTTTGCGATGATCGGTACATGTGCAGTTTGTGCAGTGGGTGTACAGCGTGTGCAGTTAGTGTGCAGTGGATGTGCAGTTAATGAGTAGCTGACAGCTGGGGTGTTTCTAAAGTTCATGACATCTGTATGCTAAAGATGGTATCGTAATAATTGAACATCAAATTGAGTTAAGATACAAAACCTCTTCCCTCCCGAGTCCATGCTCCATCCTGCTCATCTTTGTTTGTGCAGTTGGGAAATCATTCGGAGAATCGAGATCATAAGTATTCATACTCCCAGCTTTCCTTCATACTTACCTTAATCATCCCTATGGGCCAAACATTGAGCAAAGTATAACTTATACGTTCTCTTATCCAATAAATGTATGCAAGCTGCTGAGGTTGTTGCAGAGGAAGTGGCTCATGAGCGCACTATACTTAAGTAGTCTGTAATTTGTTCGGATTCCACTACCTAGATTGTGCACCAGACGCCGCTTGGACATTGTTAACAAATTACTTGATAGACCTATCTTAGATGTCGTACAAATCTCGAAACAACAGACAGAGAATCAAATTATATGTGTGTACTATGTAGCAGTAAACTATAAGAGCGTCAAAGGATGTCGTTGAGGATTTGATGTCTCGATCAAAATAATTTGATGGAGAATGTGCAGTTGAAACACGAGAATTAATGTGCAGTATTTTGTGCAGTTTGTGCAGTACTGCACACCTACTGCACATTCCTGTAGGCCCGTATGTGAGCCAATCTTCAGAGGAGAGGGATTTCTAACATTTTTTAGTTGGTTGGGTTTATGCCTATTTCCTATGGGATACACATCAGTAAAATCAGCCAAACTTCCAGAGCGCTAGACAACAAGCTACAATCATTTGATTTCGCATTAAAAAGATATTTCTTTCAAGGGTATTCTCAAATTTTAAATCTCGACCTTCTGAAACAGGCCATTGATATGTTAAGACTCCAGAATAGGTTGAAAGCCATGCCAACCGAAAGAAATGCAGTTCAAAATCTTATAAATCATGGTTCGCTATCGGGAGAAGAGCAAGATAATATGGTAAAACAAACAATGTCCACTTTGAGAGTATGTCATTCTATTCAATCTTTCATATTTGCATTGTCATCGTTTCAAAGAACACACGGCGCCAATTCGCTCCGCCAAACCCCAATGGCACCTCCGGTTATGATTATGTTTTTTCCTCGTTTTTGTTTCCTACATTTCACAAACACCTCTCTTACAACAACGTTTCGATGGTAAAACAAGTTCTCACTTTATCTTCCATCATCAACTTTGGGCCTGATTCTCTCTGTGGAGATACAGCTACCAACGGTATATTTTGTGATATGGAAAACCCTTTTGGGTTACTGTTCCTGAAGATATCACGGTACATATCTCGTTTTCAACAATTGGATGTATATGGATTCCTCTCTACCAGCAAGTATTCAGGAACATACCATTGCACCCCAGATAATTATGCTGATGTTTACGTTCATCTTTTCTCCCTACCAGTTTGGTCTCAGAATTATGGGGTTTTATTCTGTAATTGCATTAGCAATTTACTATTTCTTAAGCCTGCCGCAACCCCTGCACTGATAGCAAGTCTGAAGTCCGAAGCTCTATATTTCCCAAGTCGTATTCGGAACACTGCCATCCTTAGTTCGGAGTCATAGAGGATACATGTGGCTGTCAAACGATTGCTCTCTTGGTTAAAGGTATACACGGTTATCCCGACAATTAGAAGTAAATTTTCTAACAAAGACATATTAGAAATCACCAAACTCTCCTCAGGATGTTATTGAAGCATGGGAGGCAGTAATGAAAGATCAAGAGAAGGAAATAGCTACCCCAAGTAAAATTGCTATCGAGTCATTCCTCCTTGCGTGGGGTGTAACTCCTATCTGAATCTGCCTCCCTCATCAACAGATGAGAAGCTCGTCTCAGCGATACTCCTTGATTCTTTAGTTATTCTTGTACCTTAAATGTTCCTTCATATTATACAGGATATGCTTACAGGATATGCTTTATTTGAACATAACAGTATTTAGGAGCATAGATTGATTTCATAAACCAATATTAAACCTAACCAAAAGCAACGAAGAGCCGAACATTTTATTCATGCTGTGTTGATCTGCCGAGTTGTTCGGTATATCAAAGAGAGCGTAAGGACAGAAACTTCCGAAGCATGGGAGGCGGCATTGCAAAAAACTTATTTGGGAAAAATAAAGATCTGGAGCCACATCTGGTGGAGACCGAGACGAAGGGTTGAATGGTAACTAAAGTTATGGTGAAGTTTGAACAGATGTCGAGCATGGGTGTCTGCTAGTTGATTGCAAGCCCAATCCCTCGTCAAAACATAAGCAATGCTATCAGAAACCAGCCAAGCTGAATTCCACTCATCAGCCGAGAAGCTGTTACAGGAGTGGAGGAGGAAGAAAGGAGAATGAAGCGCGTGATAACCAGCTCCGTGCGTATTTCAACTTGAAGTTCTGATGTCGTCTTGATTCTAAAATCGCGTAATAGAAAGACACCATAAAACCCATTCAATTAAAACCTAGATAAAACCTAAAAATATCGAGAAAAAAAGAGAAATAGGTAGGACGGGAGATAGGATAGGGGTAGAAAAAGAAGGAAGCCGTAAGTAGAACACTGTAGGACAAAAACAACAGAAGGTGGGCTTGGAGTTGGTGGAGAGCACGGGGGCCGAAGAAGTAGTGGGGTGTACTAGCTAGGAATTCAGGGAAAGAAAGAAAAGATGGGGGGGTAAGTAAGCCGGCCGTGTCGTGTGGGCGTGTGGGTACGGCATGAACTTACGGAAGAAGATAAATTACAAGGGATGGCGTATGTGAAACAAGGACAGGGGGTGCGAAGAAGAACGATTGAAAAAGAAAGGAAGGGCAAGAGAGAGGGTATAGCTGGGTGTAGTATATCTCTACGTGAAGAAACCCGGTAGAACGATATGCTTATTTTTTTTATTCCTCTGCTTTTCCAAAAATCCAAATGTGCTGCGAAAAAATTCCTAATGACGTTGTGTATCAGTCTCATCTGACTTTGTGGGTATAATGACGAATCGGACGAAATAACGACCCGAGTCGGAAAGAGGCGGGGTAACGAAGAGGCGGGCCAATAAGCGTGCTTCCTCCATCGGGCCCCCGTTTTTTCCAACAAAAGCGAAAGAAGGAAAGGGTGCTCACCGATAAATATAACCTCTGGGAGGGGTCTATTATACAAATGACAAGCAGAAATCCTAGGACGTGAACCGTCTGTTAATAGCCGGCCTCTTCCATGCCTGTTCCCACACCTGCAACGCCTGTATGAAGCCCCTGGTTAGGCTTCACACAGGCGCGTTTGTGCCGACAGAGCGTAGGCGCTCTCGAAGGACCTGCCGTGGTTCTAGATGAGGTATGTGGTGACGATGGATAGGCTTCGGGATACGTCCTATTGTGGAAAAAGAGGATCAGATCAGCACGTGAAACGAGGGGAAAGAGAGAGAAAAGAGAAAGAAAACACACCTGCTGACAATGCACCAACACACTCCTCCCTATCGATATGCGAGCACACGGCCTCCAAGTGCGGGCGCAGATCCACACACAGCATCACGGATCTCAATCTTGTAACAGTTGAACCCGTCCTTTTCACTGAGGGGGCGCCAGGGCACGTCAAGGACCTGCACGAGATAGGTGATGTCGCGCGCTCCGAGGAGGTCCTTATCGTTGGCGGCGCTTAGGGGGCCGATGTAGCGTGCGCCGGGGTGGTTGGGGATTGCGGAAGGTGCGAGGATCTGGTGCATGGGCGTGCACATCGCTTGCATGACTTCTGGGGGCGTCGATGCGGATCATGGTGAGCGAGAGAGAGCGAGAGAGGTGGGCAGGGAAAGCGGGGTAGACTGGCTGGGATGCGATCCTTTGGAGTGTAGAGGAGAAAGCTGCGCTGGCGTCCTAACAAAGAAATTATGTGCGAGTCGACCGAGACATCCGTCCGGTCTGGGGTGTCCTAAGGTAGTAGATCAATTAGTAGGAGAAAAGAAAGAGAAATTGATAAAATAATCGAGAATGGAACTAAGAATCTTAGAATTTGAGCATTAGAGGGGGAGAGTTAGGCTGTCTATTCGGTGATCCCACTGTGACTAGATAAAAAGGTTTATATACTAAAAATGAAACAAAACAAATACCTAAAAGAGGGAAAGCACAGTAAAACTGAAACTAAAGGAAGTCTAGAGTTTGGGGAAAGGGAAAAAGGGAAGAATGAAGAAAATGTCAAGAAAATTTGAAAACACTAAGCGTTGTTAGGTACACATTCGCACTTTCAAAGAGCACTTCCAAGTGTGCAGGTGCAAGACGACTGAGTTGTACTGACGGAGAGCGAGTATGTATGGGGCATGCACAGTTGGACACGGGAGAGGAGGCTGTTCGGAGCAAGGGCAGGGAAAGTCTGCACCATCGTTAGCTTGGTGGATATCGG
>JASFCY010000333.1:0-11610 GCA_036940585.1 Cyathus olla
ACGCATAGAACCCCACCCCTTGGCGCACAGGACAAAGTCGAAAGCTGGGACAAATTCAACGCGTCAAATCGTGAACGTTAACGTTAACAGCGGTTTTTTTCCACCCCTTGAACTTCTCTCAGAGAACGGGTCTGTCTCCCCGGGCGCATGACCGACCCAGTCGCACGACGTGCCGGACTCAACGAGGGCGGGAGAACAGGAGAACGGAACGGAGTGAGAGGTGGGTACAGTATCGTATTCGCATTCTACCACGAAGAAGAACTTCTCAACGGGGACGGCGGAAGCCTGAAGATCGAAATCAACCCCCGTGCGAGCGAACCAAACAACCCGTCTATTTTCGATCTTCCACCACATACGTATTTCAGCTATAAATATAGAGGCACGCGTACACAGGTACCCTCGCAGTCATCCTACAGCCCACCCACCCCACTGCAGTATAATTTCTCCGACACACCACACCGCCGGCATTGGATTTTCAGCGTTCCCGTGTGCCCTGGTAGATCCACTCTAGAGCATTACGCTACGATTTCATGACGACAAGTATTTCATGAAAACCAAGAATGCAGACCACTCATGTTTTCTTATCTTCAGCGTTTAACGATCCCTGCACTCTAGACTCGTTGCATCGCATTGGAGAAGAAGAGGGACTTGATATCTGGACACCAGGTAGGTAGTCTTGAAATACCACAAAGTTTGATATTTCCGTGGAGGGTATGTTCTTATACCTAGGTAGATCTTACCGTTGGCTTTATAACGTTCTATCTGTACTCAGGTTATGTTTCCTTGTAGGTCCCTGTACCTCGATCATGTGTGTACTATGGGTACCACCCCAGTACGATAGCTATCAACTTCAAGTTCTTTCACCCGGACACGTGCTCAATACCGTTAAAAACATACGAACTTTAGCCATAGACAAAGACATACTGTAACTCAATGCATCTCTCTAAACCAGCTGACTCTACTTATCCCCATGTAGAGCAGGTGTTCTGCAGTGTTCTGCCCACCACTCGTTTCTTCGTATCTCCGTTCGACGCCTTTCCCAACACCGTTACACCACCACCTTAAGACAGTCCAAGTAGACGGAAGTCGTGCCGACTGGCACTTTGGGAACCGCCAGTGCGTAATCCGCTTTACACCCGGTACGACATTTCATATAGGTCACCCATATCATATTAACAAAAAGACATATATTGATATTACCACATCCATTAGACCAAGCCCACCGAGATTGGACATGCACACTACAGCCGCCGCTGCCGCTCTCCAATGGCACCCCACCGAACCACACCGGGCTATCGCCGTTCAAGCACCTCTCCACTTAATTCCTTTCATCGAAGTACTCACGTCCGCATATATCCCATTCCGTCTCTGTGATGTCGGCAGACATCAGTTAATTTGAACAGGTGGCCTATCATATGCTGGGAATTCTTAGCATGTACCACGCCAATGCGCTTCGTATCTGTGTGTGTGTGCAGGCACTTGTTTCAATTTATTTACCGTATGTCTGTTTTTTTGGAAAAGGTAAGGATTATACGTGTGTCCATGTAAGGCTTCGCAGCCCATCGGATACGGTGTTAGGGGGAATAGGATGAGTCATACGAGCCAGTTACATATTCTTTCTCTAAAACTAAACGTACTGTTGCCACTTGGAGAAGAATTTGGTTTTAAATTTGATTTTGTAGTTCTGCATTCCCAGTTAAGATTACAATATCCAATATCATGATGATATACCTATGCTCAACCTCAACCGTACTGGAAATGAGTGCAACAAAAAAATACCATTGGATGCAGATTGGAAGGACATAAAAGCATCGCTTCGGCCATTTGTATATGAAGCCAGAAATAATGATCATCGCCGTCTTACCTCATTTACTTGAACTTTGAAGTCTGTCTTGGTTCTCTGCGCTATCACAATCCTCGTGACTAATTAATATAGCCTTGTATTTCCAGGTACTTCCACCAATAGGGCTGTCAGTGCCACGACGATACACGGTCATGTGGTAGACTGTAGATAAATAGCACTGTTTTATCTAATCGACTTGATACCTGGATTATAGATTAATAAAATATATTTCTTTCAATTCTTTACTAGAAGCTCAGAAGGAAAGGGGCATAATAAAATCTCACCTACGCAAAGCTAGGATAATAGAAACTTTGCCGCCTTTCAGTATTATCCAGCCCCTCTTTTACATGTAGCAAGCAGTGCTTAATTTCCGTCGTTCTGACTGTCAAGTTTAATGCGATTTTGTTCTACACGAGGTGGTAACTTCAGTAATCGTTCAAGATCGACGGTTCTATATTTCCATATTCTCATGTTTGAAGGTCATATGGCGTTACCATACCATTCCGCCAAGTTGTATATACCTGCCACCATACAAGGCTTGGTCAGAATTGAAAGAACTTTGAAGTTCTATATGACGATTCTGCAAGTGGCGTCGTCTCTTTCTTTGTGGGATACTGACTGAATGCATAAGGTAAGTACAGTATGTTCATATTCAACAACACGGAAGCGAAGAACTACAAGAACGCTGTCAAAGTCATGATACTTGGCGTAGTAAGTGCCTTCAGGACGAGAATCCTGATATGTGCTGGGAGCTATTACTGCGATAATAAGTTAAATTTCAACGACAGTACTGCATAGACGTAATCGAGAAATGGTAGAAAAGGGGGAAGGAATGGAGGTGTATTCCACCAATAAGTAAATAGTTTGGGGTGATGAGGGCATTTCCATCCACTTCTCAGTGGGGAAGATGACACATGTTACCCAAGGTAACCATTAATCGGATGAAGGTTCAACAATGACCAAGTGGCGGTGGGGAAGGTGTGGGGATGATGCTTGTTCGACAGCGTTCATGTAATTCTTACTCGCATCATTCTAGGTACTCTACACCTGCACGGTCAATGATTAATGAACGTCCGTGGATGGATGGATTTGAAATTGACATCACGTTCTTCATAAGACCAGCTAGGTATTTAAGCAAAGAAAAGCTGCTACTTGAAATTGCATCATCCCACATTTCCAACTCTCAAACATCTCTCTTACATCTACTACTAGTAACATGTCTATTGCAGAAGGAACCTACCTGATTTCCAAGGAAGGCTCTCAGATTCTCACGCTACCTGAAGGCGGTGAAGACGTCCCAGTTTACATCCTTCCGGGTGATTCTAATAATAACGAACCGAATGTTCAGGTATGTTAACTGGTAAAGTTCTCGAGTTTTGGTAGAAATTTAATCAATTCAAATTTCAAGTGGAAATTGATGAAATGCTCTAACGGTAACTACCACATTCAGAATGAAGGCTTTGGTCATGAGTACTACCTGGCCCCGGTCGAAAAGCATGTGAATGCGCCGCTTGTGGGCAAACGCGAGGCCTTTGAATGGCGTATGCAACCCGCTGGCGAACCACACAAGTATCAGTTAGTGTCATTTAGTATGTTGCACATTAGAGCAAATACTAAGTAATCATTTTATTTAGCATTGTTGTACCGGGTGGGCCTATCCATGGAGTAGAACTTGCCGCCGATCTCTCTCTCTTGCGCATATTCCCTCCGAGGGTATGTTTATATTCTTCCTTCTAGCCTTCGTCACATTCAACTATAATGTCAATAGGCTGCACTGAGACCTATGGATGTCTATGATATACGTCAAACTTGGTTAATGACGAAGCTTGAGGATTAAGCCTTGGGGCTGTAGCGATCTTTGTTCGTAAAGACGCGCACAATGATAAATTGAAGTGCCCTGCCATGTATAACAGCGATGTTCTTTGAAATGCGAATTTTTGTATCGTATCCTTCTTGGCTCGCTAGTAAGAATTATCCCATCTCAAAAGTTGAAGGTTAGTATCACTGAGCTGTATGTTGACTGTATGGCGGAGCTAGGTCCAAGCGCTAATTTCGGGTCCAGATCCGACACCACTTTTGCGTGGGCGCTCCGCGCTACTTGACTCGTTTTTTCAAAACATCTATGGTGCCGTTCACCTAGACACCGCCACAATTGTATAGCGGCCAAAATGATTTCCGAAATTTCAGATGTTAGGCGCCCGAAGGGTGCTCCGCCCAATTGCTTAAATATTAACAGAAATCTAGCTAGGGCTGAGGGACTATAATACTAATTTGATACATGTCCTATACTACTATGTAGACCAAATTCAATACAATATACATTTCAACCAGATCCCACATACACCGCAAATTGACAATGGGGTGATGAAACAAGAAGAATGCAGAAAAGCTTGCTTATGCACACTCTGTTAAAGCCCAAAAAGTTCAAACGGAAAATGATACTTCTACACCAGACCAAGCAGAAACCCCAGTGCATGAAATCTTGGTCACCAGGAACACACACAGAACACACAGGATATCCAACATGGCAATGAAGATAACATTGGGGATGAAGATTGCTGCTGGGATGGAGCCGCAAATCATTGCGAGTCAGGAATTGATAGTGACTCTGAGTACTGGGAAACAGACTAGAGTATCATTCTGACTCTAACTCATGCTTGGATACTGATATTGATTCGGTTGCTTAGCTGTTTGACGCGTAGGCACACGTGATAAGATAAGATAAGATAATCCTTATTAGGCAGTCAGGCCAAAATTAGAAATCACAAAATCTATTACTTGCACAGTTTTGTTTGTACTACAAAATAGAGTGTTTCTGTAATACGAATAAGAAAGGGGGCTAAAAATGAAGGAGGGATTTTTCTTGTACAAAGTGGCGGTGTTTAGGTGAATGGCACCATAAATCGTAGCCTCGACATGAACTGCCACTTCACCTGATGACCAGTTGATACACCTTTTAGAAGCTTCCAGTGCCCTGTTCTCAACTCTACCTGAAGCCATACTAACAGTCTGACACTATGTAGTCTTCTATGACCTAACAACGATATGAAGAGCATTTAAGTTGCAACTAGGCTGACCGAGATTTTTCGCTCAAAAAGAAAAAATGAACGGCGTCTGCGTCCGCGCCACCGTGTGACTCTGACTGAGTTATAACAAGTAATTAGTTTCAAGTTACAGCTATTTGCAAGTCGACGTAGCAGTCAAGACGCGCACACACATAGCTGAACATGTCTCTAACCTTCACTTGGTATGCATCCCGCTTCACGAAAGTTGTTCCAGCATGGTGTTGTATACTTATTCGGGAATACTCGCTGTTATGCGCCATCTCCCTGGACCGGGACACTCAATGCCGAGTAACTCAGCTTGAAGTTGAAGTTGACTGTTGAACATTGAAATTATGAAATGTTTGAGTATGGTGACAAGTCAACTAAGTATGTAGTTAAGTTCAAGTAGACCAGCCTACAGGCGTATCAGACTGTCAGCGCATGTGGCACGTGTGCTTTCCCGCATGTTCTATTCCAACTTCTGGCATCCCTCTGGTTCCGACTGAGAAGTTAACCCGGCTCCAAATCACTACAGTTAAACCCCTCCTACCCCATAGGGGGTACATCCATGATGCCGCATAGTCCATGGGTTGGCCAATCCACCAAGTCGGTGGGCGGGGATTTCGAACCCATACCCCATAGTGTCTTATACTACGGGCCTACAGAAATATGCGGTATTCGATGTACTGCATATGGCGTACCGTTTGCACAAAAATTGCCCCGGCCGCACTTTGCGAAATTGTGCCGTGTTTTTCGAAATGTTGCCGCGTTTTGAGGGGACTTCGTCCATTTTATGCTTGGTTGGTCTGTGCGTGGGCATAGAAAATATTTGGCTTTGTTTAATAAAGCCCCCAAGTAGATAGTTCAACCAATCGGCGCCCTCCGGCAGGCATTTCACATCAACTTGTTATTGACAAGTCGACACTTGCTGTACACCATCGACGGATCATCGAGCTCAAGTTCAAACATATCATTGTACACCCGCGCCCCAGGCTCCCGCTTTGATGGGCCACCACCACCTAGATAATTATACACCCACCACCATCTCAATATCATCCCCAGCACCCCCCAGCACACCGTCACCTGGGCCTGAAGTTTCAACCTCACCCCAAGAAGTTGAATATAATGACATTGAACCTTGATCCAGTGTCAACTGATAGAAAAAAGCACAAGAAAGGCCTAGCTACACGGGTCACAGGTGCGGGTATGGGTACAGGTTGGAATTTCGGTAATTGTGACCTGCAGTGTACCCCGGTACACATTTAAAGTGTTTAAGAACATTTCTGAATGGTTTAAAATGATTTTAAATATTGTAAAGTGTAGAGGGTCGTATTAAAGTACTTGATCTCGTTAGAAAGGAATTTATAACAACTTTAACAAAATCTCAAACATTGTATATGAGTTTTATAGCAGTTCAAATCGTTTAAAGTGTCTTTAAATGATTTTAAATGCTGTACCACGCTTGAAAATATTTAATAAATGATCCAGAAGCGGTATGAGAAGTATTTAAACCACTTTAACTTGTTGAACTATTCAGAATAGTTTCAAAAGGTTACAAGGTATGTTAATGATTTAAAATGTTCAGCACTGTTTGTAAACATATCTGAATGGTTGGGGCCTTTCAGAATCATTTACGAATGTATCTAGATAATTAAAATGATTAGGAATCGTTTATAAGCATATCCAATCTATTTAGATCATTCAAAACGGTTTTCAAACGTATCAGAATGATTTAAATGATTAGCAATCGTTTTCAACCGTATCTAAACGAGCCGTTCAGAATTGTTTACAAGTGTATCTTATGGTCAAGAACCATTTGCAAACGCATCTGAGTGATTTAAGCCATTCAAAATCATTTACAAGCGTATATAAACAATTTAAAGACGATGTTGAACATCGAATCATTTTAAAACACGTTGAGACGATTCAGAACGCATTGAGATGATGCTGAACATTCTAGATTGTCTCAGAATATATTCAGACGACGCAGACCATTCTGAATTGTCTTAAATCACATTGAAATATATTAGAAGGTATTCAGACGAAGCAGAAATTTTAGAAAATGAATTCAAATGATTTTAATACAGTAAACCTTTTCAAATGGCGGATAGCCCGCGGGCTACCCGTGCAATTCCCCATCAACAGATCCTCTCGCACGCACCAGCACTCTAAGCGAATGTAGTAATCCCAGATCCAAGTCTCTCCTACATACTAATTAGTCAGTAGTATCTCAATAGTACTCTAACTCCATCTCATATTGTGATATTATTATTGAGGCCTATGTTGGTTTAATGCTGGTCAAGTCCTAATATTACTTATAGAACTGAGGACAGAAATTTATTTCACGAACACGCATGAGTACTGCAATTACAAAAATATTTTCTGGCATGCTCATAATCTATAAAAAAAAAAAAAGTACTATGCGTGTCTGTGCGATGTGCTTGAGTGCACGATATAAACGTACAAGTCTGACTCCGTTGACGTTGTGCTGAGGTGAAATGCTTGCCGGAGGGCGCCGATTGGTCAAACTGTCTACTTGGGGGCTATATTAAACAAAGCCAAATAGACTCTACGCCCACGCACAGACCAAGCAGGCGTAAAATCGACGAAGTCCCCTCAAAACGCGGTAATATTTCGAAAAACGCGGCACAATTTTGCAAAGTGCGGCCGCGGTAATTTTTGTGCAAACGGTACGCCATAATTTTACCGCACATCAAAAAATCCTTGGCAAACTTGTACCACACATCTTCTCCTAACCTCATCAACATTTCCTTGGCTCGCACTCTAATATGTTTAGCTTAGTCAGATAATGTTGTTCGTCTCGCTTCTGTCCTATGCATAACCAATGCATGACTTACTCTTCGTGAATCAGGATCATGCTATCTTTTACATCACTACTAAGTAAATCACTCTAGTAGTAGGAATGAATGAATTAGCTTGTCGAGCCAATGTCGAGAAATTATTCGTTGTGAGTTCAATAATCATAATATTCTCACGCGTCGACGCACTACACAAATTCACAAATATTGCCAAGAAATATACCGCACATTCTAAAATATTGCCAAGAATATACCGCACAAATCGTCGTTATACCACACATTTTACCGGATACCGCGCTTTTCTAGCAGCCCTTATACTACATAGTACATACCTTTTTCGGAAAAAACCCCATAGTTTTAGCTTGTTTTTAAACTAGGTACCCACAAATAAAGTATAAAAAAGCGTCATAAAATCGTCATTATAATATGTAGTGTTCATGAATGCAGCAGAATACTAAGCAACCCCAAAAAATAAACTTTTGTATCCAATTTCTGTGCCAGTAACCAGCACCTTCCCACTCCTTATGACTCCAAGCGCACTCGACATCCTGAAGCAAGGTTAATTTCCGTCGTTCTGACTGTCAAGTTTAATGCGATTTTGTTCTACACGAGCTGGAACTTTAGTAGTCGTTCAAGATCGACGGTTCTATATTTCCATATTCTCATCTTTGAAGGCCATATGACGTTACTGTATCATTCCGCCAAGATGTATGTACCTGCCATACAAGGCTTGGTCGGAATTGAAAGAACTTTGAAGTTATATATGACGATTCTGTAAGTAATGTCGTCTCTTTCTTTGTAGAAAACTGACTGAACGCATAAGGTAAGTACAGTATGTTCATCTCATTCAACGACACGGAAACGAAGAACTACAAGAAGGCTGTCAAAGTCATGATACTTTGTGTAGTAAGTGCCTTCAGGACAAGAATCCTGATATGTCCTTGGAGGTATTATTGAGATAATAAGCCAAATTCTAATGACAGCATTGCATAGACGTAATAGAGAAACGGTAGAAAAGGGAGAAGGAATGGAGGTGTATTCCACCAATAAGTAAATAACTTGGGGTGATATGGGCATTTCCATCCACTTCTCAGCGGGGGATGACGCACGTTACCCAAGGTAATCGTTCATTTGGAAATTAGTGGTAAATTATTAATCGGACAAAGGTCCAACAGGGCCGAAGTGGAGGTGGGGAAGGTGTGGGGATGATGCTCGTTCGACAGCGTTCATGTAATTCTTACTCGCATCATTCTAGGTACTCTACAGCTACACGATCAGCGATTAATCAACGTTCGTAGATGGATGAATTTGAAATTGACATCACGTTCTTCATAAGGCCAGCTAGGTATTTAAGCAAAGAAAATCTGCTACTCGAAGTTGCATCATCCCATATTTCCAACTCTCAAGCATCGCTCTTCCATCTGCTACTAGTAACATGTCTATTGAAGAAGGAAAATATTTCATTTCCAAGGACAACTCTCAGAATCTCATGCTGCATGAGAGCGATGAAGACGTCGTAGCTTTCGTCCTTCGGGTCAATTCTGGTGGCGACGGGCCAAAATATCAGGTATGTTAACTGGCCAAGTTCTCAAATTTCGGTAGAAATTTAATCAATTCAAATTTCAAGTGGAAATTGACGAAATGCTCTAACGGTAATTACCACATTCAGAATGAAGGCTTCGATGGTGTGTACTACCTGGCCCCGGTCGAAAAGGAAGCGGATGCGCCGATTGAGGGCAAACGCGAGGCTTTTGAATGGCGTATGCAACCCGCTGGCGAACCACACCAGTATCAGTTAGTGTTATTTATTATGTTGCATGGTAGAGCAAATCATAAGTAATCATTTTATTTAGCATTGTTGTACCGGGCGGACCTATCGATGGAGAAGAACTTGTCGCCGATGTGTCTCTCGTGGGCTTACCCCCTCGGAGGGTAAGTCTATATTCTTCATTCTAGAATTTGTCGTATTCAACTATAATATCGATAGGTTGCACTGACACCTATGGACGTCCATGATATACATCAAACTTGGTTGATGACGAAGCTTGACGTTTAAGCCTTAGGGTTGTACCAAGCTTTGTTCGTGAAGACAAGTACAATAAGAAATTGAAATCCTCTTTCATGTATAACAACGATGTTCTTTGAAATGCGAATTTTTGTATCGTATCCTTCTGGGCTCGCTGGTAAAAAATTTAACCCACCTCAAAAGTCGAAGGTTAGTATCACTGGGCCGTATGTTGACCGTATGGCGGGGCCGCGGTCCGAGCCCTAATTTCGGGTCCGGGTTCGACGCCACTTTTTTTGCGTGGGCGTTCCGTGCTACTTGACTCGTTTTTCAAAATTTCTGAATTGTAGCCTCGACATGAACTGCCAGCTCGCCTGAAAGCATACCTACCTGATGGTAGTCTTCTATGGCCTAACAATGATATGAAGAGCATTTAAGTTGCAACAATGTTGATCGAGATTTTTTGCTCAAAAGGAAAATGAACAACATCTGTGTAGGAGGGGCCTACAGAAAGTGGTGGTAGCAAGGCGATAATGTACACGGTTTACCGCACATTTTACCGCACATCAAATATTTTGAACTCCAACCCTACTGGCACTCATAAATTTATACCTTGAGTCGGAACCAGGCATTGACTGCATGTACTAATATACTATCTAGGGATCCAAGCAATCATTTATATTCTATCTGTGTGTTGGCAGGCCCCAACATCTTCAGTTACTGCAAAATCTGTACCCTTCCCAGAGGCCCTTTGGCAGCACCTGGTGAAGCAGATATCCAAGACAGTACTTAGTATGAGAATGGGTAGTAGTGAGGTGAAAGATAATGAATGAGAAGGGCAGAGGATAAAGTGAGAATGCACTGGCTCCATCAATGGTTTAAATGTTGAATAATGACAGTAGTTACTTAGTAAATACTCATACAAGTACTACACCTTGAGTGTAATTAGTACCTTGAGTATATCATATATGTAACATATATATGTACTGAAAGTGTAGCTGAAATGTACTGGTTTAATGGTTAACATACTGTAAATATTACACAGGTAATAAAATGGCCCTGTGTAGTATAAATGTACTGTACACATACCATAGATATAGAAAAATGTACTACACACATAGGGCTGCCAACTATACCTGTACAAAACAGTTATATGGCAGCCATAGAGGTAACAGGTACCATACCATTGAGGGCTTGGGAATGGTTCTCTATGGTACAGGATATACACATTGGTACCATATGCTGACAGCTGTGCACAGCTGTTGTATGGTTTGTTGAATTTGAATTTACTTACTGATGTGTAGCACTTTCATACCTATACAACTTAAGCTTACATCCACTGCTTGGCAATAGACTATCATTCATATATATTCAACTCTTGGTAACATCTTGTTTCTTATATTATATCTGTAAACTGCCTGTCAGGTGAACTCTGATTTGAATGTCCTCTAATTTCTATATTTTCTCTGGTATGGCTAACCTCTAGGCACTGCTTATTGGCACATTGGTTTTGCCTTGGACTCCTAGCAAACTCAGATCATTACCAACAGTCCATGTAGCAATTATGTCATGCTCAAAAATAACAACTTTATTTACTCTTGATTTGTCTATTGAGAAAGAGGGAACTCAGGAGAAACAGTTGAGGTGCATTTGCTTCCTCAATGTATACCTTTCTTGTATGCACACCTCAAACTCCCCCCTTTTTCCTCCTCATTGTACTTCCATCCCTGTCATCCAAAGCCCACAACCAACTTTGTATGTAACACTTTATTTATCTCTCACTTATAGTGCAATAGCATTCCCTATTGAGCAGTACACTCTACACAGAGGCAGTGGCTAGCAATGCACTCTCACCTGTTAGGGTATTGTATAGAGGCTTAGAGCAACACAGGTAAGGAA
>JASFCY010000334.1:0-11590 GCA_036940585.1 Cyathus olla
TTTGTCTAATCTCTGTGGGTCAGGATCCACATTCTCTGTCTTCCTATTAGGGAGAGTAGAATTGGAAGGTGGATTTCGTTCATCGTAGCAATAGCGATCAAAACACTGCATACAGAAGTCAGAACGGACTATCGATGGTGTGACCTTTAATCTTGCTCGGTCAATAGCAGCACATTGTATACATTTGCCAAAATCAGGATCAGGTGAGTTGGTATTTGGGATGAAACCCCCGATGGTGTTGGCATGAGCTTGATCGAGGAAGCGTTGTGTAAATTTCTGCGTGTATGATAGTTTGAATGTACCAGTGCTGCAGCATAGAAACGTGTAAGTAGAAGAAAGACTGGAGGAAAGCCAAAAAAATGCGTACTTCGTGACAGGATCAACTCCAGTAAGAGGTGGTGAATTTGGAAGGTAAACAACAAGAGGGTACTCGGGAGGACTATTAGTAGGATTACATCCAAAGAATGTCGGGCGTCGATTTGTTCCAGTAGAAATGAAATCGCTGGCTGATGCTGGAATTGGTGGCAGTGGCTGGTGCTATTATTAAACAGTTCAGATTAATACAACAATGACTTTCGTTCACGATTTTTGCTTACAGTGGAATTCAAGATGCCAGAATTTCGAATTCGGGTTGCAATAAGGGATGAGCCACTGTAGCGATAATTAGTCATATAAATGGTGTAACCAACTGGAGGTGTACGAACTATGGCCAGCTGTCATCGTCATCGGCGGTTGCGTCCACAGCAACGATGATGTCGACATTTCGCGCTTTTACCATTAATGGCCCTAGAGGAATATTTTCGCCGTTCAAACCTCCATCTACCAGCTCTAACCATGGATCGTCAGAGTCCTCAAATGTTGATGCAGAAATTCCTTGGAAAGGGCTGCAAAGGTCTCGCGTTAGAGGAAGTACACTAGTTAGTGATTATCATGGCACATACTTAGGCCAGTTGGCGACATCTTCATTTCTTGATTGAGCTTCCTGCACCAATCGTCCTAGAATGAATGAGAGAGCAGAGAAGCTTACATCCGAAACACTGAAAGCGTTGCTTGCTCTATTAAATATTTCCTGGAAACCAGAATGAGCTCATAATGAAACTGGAGCCAAAGAAATCAGTTACGCTGAAAAGACTTGAGCTGGTTCCTAAAACAAAACCAATCTCATCAAATCCTGTAACACATCCGTCTTCATTCTTCGGTTGACCGCCAGTGATGTTCGTTCCAATGAATGTGAGGTTAGCAGCGGCGGAAAGATGAGGATCGAATGATGTAAATTCCAATGGTGATATCTTGAAAAGAAATCAGAACCAAAAGTGGGACATAAAATAGCATCGCAATAACCTCATAAACTGTAGCATTTGGTGACAGCTTCCCAGTAGTGTTACGGGATCCGACGGGGCGCGAATTAACAAGAACGAGGGGGAATGGCACATTTCTGTTTTGATAGCTCGGAGAAAATGGAATGTGAGACCAAAGCTGGCCCGCACCATGCGCTGAATTATTCGTGTAAAAGTTCTGCCTCGTTGTCTGATTCAAAAAATGATAGGATATAGCGCTATGTTTGAAGAACAAACATAAGTGCTGTAAGTACGATGTTAGTATTAGAACAACAGATGGGGTACCGTGACCACGGGTCGGTTATGCTAGTTTCTCTGAAACAGGTTTATTACAGGAGGTATGGACGGAAAATAGAAACTACTTACAGGCCAGTGGCCGCTTTAGCCTTTACACTCAATATCAAGCTACCATAAAAAGCCTGATTTTCGTCGCTGAATATGTTTATCCCATCTGGAGTTACAAGATCCAAATCAAGCAACCAGCCTTGTCGATCGTTTCCATCTCCAAATACTAGCTCAGGTATAGTGGGCCAATCATTCGCATAAAGTGAACCAGTAAGCCATGAGCCACCTGAAAAATCATCAACATATACATTTCTGTTCGATATCGTTTCGAGAAATACCTGATAACCCCGATATATACGAAGCTGTTTGCAGAAGTCCTCCAGACCCCGCATCCTTGGAAGAAGCATTGCGAATGTCCAAAGCTGACAGAACACCTGCGCCATACTGGGCTGCTCTGTATCCTCCTCCGCTAAGGGCGATACCAAGGGTTGGAAAGTTATCGTTGAAATTGGTAATATCATACTGGATCTGGGATCCATTTCCCAGCCATGTCGTCCATGCATCCTTTACAGTCCCAGCCTGTCTTAAATGCACGTAGTCTAATTCCTCCTGATGCAAACTCTGGTTCTGTGGTGTGAAAGTACGGATGAGGCTACCATCCGTCGGGCATTTGAGGTTCACAGTGGGGGCATAATCCGATATGTTTTGAGCCGCCACTGAGGCGGGGAAGAATAGCACCAGTAAGAGCGATCCCAGAACCACCAAGGACATCGAGCGTTGCTACAAAATTTGTTCGTCTAAATGAAAGACAAAGCTCTGAAAAAGATGTTAATTATGAAGGGTTCAACGGGAGATATTTTTCTGAGTTACAGCCGACACACTTTAAGTACGATGCGGCTGGGACGGGAAAAGGAGAGCGCCCAACATGAGAGGGACCAATCTGGTCCAATCAAGGGCAAAAACCATACCCCGATTACCGCTTAGTTTACTACACACTGACCTGCACACAGCCAACACTAATCCAATAATATCTCGGCGGTGGAAGGCTCTGGTCGGGCCTGGTAACTTGTAAGCAGTTATTACTATGATGTGCAGCCTACCGATTGCAATCATCCGACATGTGTTTATCCGTCAAGAGTTCGTGCGGAGCCTGAGAACGCAGATGCACATTGGTAAGACCTCCCGAGCTGAACACTGGGGGTTGCACCTTGAAGCTTTGAGGGCTGAACGTGAACGTCAGTTGTTGTGGACCTGTGGCACAAACCATTCGCTCGCCAGTGTTGTTGCGCGGATGCATTGCAATTCCGATTGATGTCTTTCAGTCGCTTAATGAATAACTGTGCGCCTAGTAATCGATTAATTAATTATGAATTCGAGATGCGCAGTTTCTATACGCCATTTGGCTTTTATTCCAAACAACCACATGTACTTAAGTAGTATCAAAGCCTAAAGGCAGAAATTTGGTAGAAATCTCTGGTTTCAGCGTCGATATCGCCATTGAAACACACCATCTTACCTATATTAAATTACTGTTTATCGAATAGCTTCTACATCATGTGCTGAATCCGTCTTCTGCCAAGGAGCATTGAAGAATTAGTAAGAATCTCGCTGACGAGATGGGATAGGGATGGGATGCAGTCGAGACTCGGGATGGACTCGGGACGTAGTTTTAATTCAAGTAGGCGTTTGGCGGGCGTCGGGATTTGTACGTAGTAGCTTGGTCATAGCTACTTATTAAACCACAAATGATAAGATAGTATTTGAAGCAGTAGGCCATACGAATCAAGGACATGTGAATATTGTAGGCATATGCGAAATCCCTCCAGTGTCCTCCTCCACGAGACGAGTCAGGACCTGGACAGTGGACAGTCAAATTGTTGCGGGGGCAGCTTTGGACAACGTCACTAGAAGCAAACATGATCAAACATATCTGTAATGCTCCCCAGCTTCTAATGCACTTATCTTGAACATTTACTTTATCCTCTCTCCATCCCATCTTTTGAAGGCCTACCTCTATAGACCTTTGAATACCAGCACTAGGCCAAGGTCTTATTTAGGCGTTCTTAAAGCTAAATGGCAGCTCTCGCTTCGTGAGTACACTGGTTATATTCACGACTGCTATAGTTGACAGTCCTCAGACTTCTCCCTCAACCAGTGTATGCACCCGCCGTTTCAGATGAGGAGGAGACTCCCGCACCGCAAGCTCCAACACAAGCAATTGTTACTCGACCTATCATTCCTCCTTACGGACAGCGAAGTGGCTGGAAGCCAGCGAGCCAGGATGACTTCGGTGAGTCTTCCATCCTTTTCTGTCATCACTCAGTCTGATTCACCTTTTGCCCCAAGGTGATGGAGGCTCGTTTCCTGAATGTCATATCGCACAATACCCGCTTGGAATAGGGAAGAAGAAGGTGTGCTTCCCTGTTATACAGGATGTTAGCATCTACTCACTCAGTTTAGGCCTCTTCCGGGAACACTCTTGCTCTTCAAGTTGACAGCGAAGGGAACGTACGCTATGATGCCATAGCACACCAGGGACAAAGGCCTGGGAAGGTTGTCCAATCGCAGTTTAAGGATCTCGTTCCCCTTGCGCACAGGAAAGACCTGACGGACGACGACCGTATCATGGAAAGACCTTCGGAAGATGAAATCCAAGCTACCGCAGAGAAGACACGCGCTGCTCTTGAAAAGTTGGTGAACGGAAAGATTAAAGCAGCACAACCAAAAAATGTTCCTGACAGTCAAGGGAAGACGTCCTTTATTCGTTATACCCCAGGCCAACAAGGCGGAAGTAGTTCACTCAAGCAGAGGATTATTAAGATGTCAGAAGTAGTGGAGGACCCCCTTGAGCCACCTCGATTTAAACACAAGAAAATCCCAAGAGGTCCTCCTAGTCCTCCTCCGCCTGTTCTTCGAAGTCCTCCCCGGAAAGCCACAGCTGCAGAACAGAAAGAGTGGATGATTCCTCCTTGTATTTCCAATTGGAAGAACAACAAAGGTTTTACCATCCCTCTCGATAAGCGGCTTGCTGCAGATGGTCGCGGTCTTCAGGATGTATGTGTTTGATTTAGTGTTTCATGAAGGTGCTTTTGACGCTTTGCCATAGATTCACATCAATGACAACTTTGCGAAATTCTCTGAGGCTCTTTTTATCGCAGACAGACATGCACGTGAAGAAGTGCGCCAGCGTGCACTGATGCAGCAAAAACTAGCTCAGAAGGAGAAGGAAGCGAAAGAAGAAAACTTGCGCATGCTCGCCCAACGCGCTCGGGAAGAACGAAGTGGTGTTGCTCCAAAACCCTCTGCGCACACACAGGCCGCTATGAAGTCTTCATTAGCAAATTACGGCAGCGATAGCGGCTCTGAGGAAGAGAGTGACGCGGGATCGGAGGATAGCGCAGAAGATGAAGAGGCACGCAAGATCAGAGACCAAATGCGCGCTGAGAAACGCCGTGAACGCGAGAGGGAGATGCGTATGAACAATATGGGTGCCGAGCAACGCGCCAAGATGCTAGCCCGACAACAAAACCGTGACATTTCAGAGAAGATTGCTCTGGGCCTGGCGAAACCTACTCTTTCAAAGGAGTCCATGCTGGATTCACGATTATTCAACCAAGAATCATTATCTGGTAACTTCGCAGACGATGAGTCATACAATCTCTACGACAAGCCATTGTTCCATGGCTCTACAGCGGCTGCCGCGATCTACAAGGCAAGAGGGAACATCACGGAAGGCAATGAGGAATCATTTGGAGGAGGCACCGAGGAAGGTATCGGAAAAGCTTTGGATAACGATCGTTTCGGATTGGGTAACACACGTGTTGGATTCCAAGGCGCAGAGGACCAAGAGATTAGAGAAGGACCTGTCCAGTTCGAGAAAGATACGGGCGATGTGTTTGGCCTCAATCAATTCTTGGATGAAGCAAAAACAGGCAAGAAGCGGGGGTTGGATACCGAAGCGTAAGTACTCCTTTGTCTAAGGTTGCAATTCATTGACATAGAGTTAACAGAGGAGGTGCACGAAAGCGACAACAGCTTGAAAAGGCAGCAGAACGGGAGTAAACATATTATGGGTCCTAATCGCACTTCTGTTATATATCATCTTCTCTTTCTCGCTATTTGTATCTTTAATGTCCACCTTTTTTGTTATATCGATATTCATGCATTATAGTACAGCTTAATGTTGTTGAGCTGTCCAGTACATACTTAATCGAATCTCGAATCTCGATGTACAATCATCAAAGTTGTATGTCCTTATTTGCGTGGCTCGTGTTTATTAAGTATCGCGTCACGTTCAACGCGCTTCACGCTCCTTTTCACATCAACGTCCAAGCCCATTAACTTCTATACCAGACTTACACACGCGTCGAAGCCCTCTTTCGATGACTTACGAACTTACTCCTGGAAGCTGTATGCGTTTGCATCATGCTTCACCGTCTGATGAGGAAATCTTTAATTCACCTCACACTGTCCAGCTGCTTTCAATCAAGAAAGTGAATAACAACTCTGCAAGTGCAAATGCTATCGACCGATATCGCATTATTATGTCTGACGGAGAACACTTCACTCAAGCCATGCTGGCGACGCAACTCAACAGCATGGTCAACAATAACACTATCGGCAAGAACACAGTGATTGTTCTCGAAAAGATGACATGTAATTATGTGCAGGACAAGCGGTGCGTATACAGACGCGTTTTAAATTGCGTGTTGATGCTTATTACTTGATGAATAGACTCCTCATTATCCTTGCCCTTCGAGTACTCGGAAATCCAGACGGGAGGATTGGCGAGCCAAAGCAGCTTGGGGATGCCCCCACCGCGGGTTTCACAGCCAATCAAGCTGCATCCATCGTTTCTTCTCCTGCCATTGCCTCTACTTCCAATGCACCAGTCACGCAGGCTCCTGTTCAGAACGTTCCACTTAATCTCCCAAAATCAGCTGCTGGCCCGGCGCGTAACATTTATCCCATTGAGGGGCTCAGCCCGTATCAAAATAACTGGACAATTAAAGCACGCGTTACTCAGAAATCAGAAATGAAGACGTGGTCCAATCAACGTGGAGAAGGGAAGCTATTTAATGCCACATTTATGGACGAAACTGGAGAGATCAGAGGCACAGCATTCAATCTTGTTGCCGATGAATTGTATCCCAAATTGCAAGAAGGAAAGGTTTATTATATTTCGAAAGCTCGAGTAAATTTGGCAAAGAAGAAGTTTTCGAACGTCAATAATGACTATGAACTCAGCCTGGAGCGCAACACGGTCATTGAAGAGGTGGGCCTTTACGAAGTAACCGACTTACTTAGCTTATTATTGGATAGTGCCACGAAATAACCAACTTACCGACAATCAAATACAACTTTGTACCCCTCAGTCGACTACTAGATCTGGCGAAGGATTCAATATGTGGTAAGGATATAATTGACATTTAATGCAGTGAACTTTTTTTTTGATATATTTTATAGACGTTATTGGCGTTGTTAAAGAAGTTTCACCCTTGAGTGATATAATCTCTAAGCAAACTAACCGCTCAGTTAGTCTATTCTATTTTACAGTTACAATTTACCATATGTTAATGGACTTCGTTATTTTAGATTCCTAAAAGGGAACTGACACTAGTGGATAAGTCAGGCTTCTCCGTTCGTCTGACACTATGGGGGAAACAAGCGGAACAATATAACGCTGAAGATTCCCCTGTCATTGCATTCAAAGGTGTCAAAGTTGGTGATTTTGGGGGTGAGGGATCCGTTTCGCCATCATCGAGGAGTTGTGAACTGAATATCATATAGGGCGCTCCTTATCTATGTTCAGCTCTAGTACTATGCAAATTAACCCAGAAATCGAAGAATGTTTTGCTCTTCGGGGGTGGTATGATTCCTCCGGAGCGGAAGCTACCTTCCAAGCGCATTCGAGTACTGGTGGCGTAGGCTCATCTATTGGGTTCAATCGCAATGAAATCAAGAGCCTTGAAGACGTCAAGCAGTCGCATTTCGGAGAACCAGATAGACCTGAATACTTTGCAACTCGGGCGACCATTATGCATATCAAGGCAGAGAACATATCATACCCCGCATGTTCGAATGCCAATTGCAACAAAAAGGTCGTTCAAGTCAGCGATGGTTGGAGATGCGAGAAATGCGACCAGACTTTCCCATCTCCGGAACACAGGCATGTGTATTTTTTCACTCATGATGGCTGGATTTTAAGTGTTGTTTAGATATATTATTTCTCTTGCCGTTGCGGATTATTCTGGGCAAGCTTGGCTCCAAGGCTTTAACGAAGTAGGTGTCATGGTATTTGGAATGACTGCCAATGAGCTAGTGGAAATCAAAGTGCGATATTGTTCAATTACCTTTCCGCTTGCACACTAACAGCCACAATAGGAACAAGATGAAGCGAGGTTTAATGGCATAATGCACAAAGCGACCTGCAACACATACAATTTCTCTTGCCGTGCTAAACAAGATACCTATAACGTATGTTGTATGCAATAGAAAAGGAGCTACCTCTAACAGAAGTTCCATAATACAGGAAATGACTCGGATTCGCTATGGCATTTCGCGTACCTATCAGCTGGATTACAAGGAAGAGGCTATGGCACTGCGAGACCTACTTCACTCGCCGTGGGCCCAGTGATATTTTATTATATATGATGTTACTTTGAGTTAGCTGCCACTGGCAGGCGTAAGAATGTAGTGCCAGTGGGTAGTATGGGGTCGCCGAGTTTAATCAAAGTGATACCTGTATCTATATGTACTTGAATACCATGAACAACAGCTTTACAAATTTGCCTTCCTGTTAGGAATAAGCTGAGCTACATATATGTAGAGTTATTCGAGACAATCAAGCGACAATAAGTAAAGATCTACAATAAGTAACCTTTGAGGGTGGTGATCGGGCAGAGATTTCCCATTGTGGACGCGTCGAGACGCGCCTAAGGACATCGTAGCCATCCACCAATCCCTTCCTCTCACTATTCCCCACAATCTTTCCGTCTTCAACGTCCGGTGTCAATCCCAATCGTTCACACCTCCACCCCTTGCCGCAACTTACAACCTCCATTTGTATGCCAGTGCAAGTAATGTCGCGTCACAATCGCACGCAAAGCACTATAAACCATTTTGTAACGCCAGTACGGTCAACATCGCGTGCTACAACGGAAAGCTCCACCATCTACTCTCCTACAGTGACATCCAGTGGACAGCAACTAAAACTCAATATTGTAACGCGTGTAGCTATCGAAGGCAAAGCAAAACAGGGTCAAGATGGAGCTTCCATTAAGATGTACTTGAAGGTGACCAATATCGTCAGTTATGTCTTATCTTCGTTCACCCCGAAGTCTAGATGTCCATTCCGTTGGATTCAGTGGTACCAGGGTCAACGATTGCGCTTTTTCCAGGTGTGCTAGGATTGTTTCGTACAGTTCAATGGACTGAAATCATTCTGTAGAGGAAAACGTGAAAATTCTAACTTCACAAGTTCATCCCATCGACAACAACTCAGTGCCGTATAACTTCTCCTCCTCGTCCTCACCACTGCTTCACAATGCAGCAAGAGCTTTGAATCTACCCGGAAGATCACCAGAAACCTTTTATTCAGCTTTTAACCTCCCCCAGCCACAGTCAAGTGCATCGGTTTCATCCAGTCGCTCTTTAAAGGCGGACACAAACACAGAGAGCATGTCTCCTGTCGATCCACAATTTACCGGCCATATCTTGGTTAGTGGCTACCATATATCATACGTCCTTCCAAAATGGTTCCCTCGTAGTCGAGGGAATGTGTCTCGTAAGGAACTCGAACCAGAGGACTTATCTCATTCGCCATATCCCATGAGAAGAGCATCTATCAGTGAAAAGAATACAGCCCAATTTATAGCAGCGATTGACATGTGGGTGCCGTTTGTCTCCAGGCCTCCAAGAGCGCCATATTTGGTGTGTTGGCTCTGCATCTTTTACGTATATCATTTCGGGCGGCTCACCAGTTTCTTAGCTTTCAATCCCAACTCCTCGCTGTCTCCATAATCACATCAAATTGCGCATATTCCCCCCTTCTAATGCATCCACCTCATACGCCTCATTATCATCGATAGAGGACGAAAGTAATTCTTGGGATCTTACTTCGGATCCTCATGTCACGCGCAATACTTCAACACGCCTCTCCCGCTCAAAGTCATACACTCACTTTGCAGACGATGAATCAAGCGACTCTTCAACAACAGGGTTCTCAGAAGGTTGTGGACTACGAGGTACATTTCCTAGTGCAGAACGAGTTCGTATAAGATGGGCAAAGCCGATCAAAGCAATCAATATTCCTGGTCAAGAAAGTGATGGTAGGCGAAGAGTCGGGGTGAAAGAAGTTAAAAGCGAAATGACATGCGTCGTACAAAAAAGGCTTGGAGACCCTGAAAGTTCCAAAGCCGATAGTATTCAGATGTACCTGGAATATCGGGGCACATGTAAAGGTATTTGGTTTCCAGGTGTTGCAACACTCCTCGGAATGGATGTCAGCCTTGAGGCTAAAGGATCGGAGGTGTCATGGTTGGATGAAACGTCCTCTCATTGGGAGGTAAACGGTGGCCCTGGCTATACTGGCTTTAATGTCAATGCGGGGCCGCCCTTAAACCTCACTTCCCGCACATCTTCCTTTGATTCCGACTCTTCGCAAGTCAGGTTTCATTCAGCGAAAGCCGAGAGCCTTTTACCTCGACCAGTTGCCGATCGCAGTCTCTCATCTCAATCAACGGGGTCTACACACTCTCTGCTTCGTGCACCGCTTCCAACCCAGCATGTCAGCGACTATTCTTTCGAAAACTCCGGCGGAAATTTCCTTGACTCTAGTTCACCGCTTGGAACAATGTCTTCCGTGTCTTCTGTTCCTGTCTCTGCTAGCATGGATTCATCATGCATCCCATCTCCGGTTGTACCTATTACACTCCACATAAACATGAACGAGCTGCTTCCACCTGCAAAGAATGTCCTCTCATTCACTATTTCGGGGACTATAGTTGTGAAGCCGAGAATTTTAAAGACATTTCAAGACTCTTATGGATCTGACGATGAAAATACGGACCCATTACCAATTGTTTTACCCAGGTTCACCGTATTAGCAGCAGATTCAGAGACAACTACAATTGTAGTCCGTAATGAAGTAGTGGGAGATACCACTGCTATCGAAGTCTATAACCCTACCGGCAATATCTATAAAGACCCACAATCGCGAAAAACAGTCCTACGCAAAGGAGGATTTACTCGATGTGGAGATGAGGGAGGTCGGATATCTTTAAAAGACATAGGGCCTGCTGCAATTGAAAGAAATAACTCTCCAGGTACTCCCCATACACCTACTGGGAAAATCATGCTTTCTGCAGACATGCCTACCATGATTTCCGATGCGAGAATCACTATTACCCCACTCCTTTCTCGTGATGTTCGTTTGCCCTGCAGCTATGCTGTAAGAATGAAGGTAGATTCTCCAGCTAATTCCAACTCGGAGTGGCTGGAATTTGGATTGGCGCGGACCTCAAAGGATACGGCAAATAAACCACAGCCTCATGTCCAAGTTATAAGTGCTCGCGTGGATGGCAGAGCTGCCAAACATGAGGCACGCATATTTGCGAAAGATCACTCAGATGCAAAAACGGATACCCACATACCGTTCGAAAATATGAGCGAGAAGGAATGGTCAGCTTGGATCAAAATTTTCACTGGGAAAGACCGCGGAAAACCCGTCATCGTTGACTACGTTGTTCACGAGAGCCATCATCCAATTCCAAGGGGTTTATATTATTGGAGTCGCAGATATCTAACGACTGAGTTGCAACTGATGCACATTTTATTGCCAACGTTTACCTCACCTGTTGGAAGGTTTGAAGCTAGACTGGACCTATCGACAAGTGCGTATTTTGAAACAGTTTGTTAAAGATGAGTTTCATAAATTAACGTTTCTGAGAAGGTCTAGACATTAGCAC
>JASFCY010000335.1:0-11573 GCA_036940585.1 Cyathus olla
TCTCCTAGTCATTGATTCTCACCCATAAGTCTTCTGTTTATTGTTAGGTGGCCTTGTCTAAGTGTTGCCCTGACACCAAATGATCATCCCAACCTCCCTCCCATAAATCCTGATAGAGAACAAGAACAAGGATATGACGATGAGCCTGTTCCTTGTTCCTCACCACATCCACTGGGTCCTCCAACTCCTGAACCTCAGGAAGAACAAGAGGGAGAGCAGCAACCATGCCACTCTGGATGTGAGTAAAAGGTACCTAACTGTCCTGATAATGTATATGGTGATAAGCCCCCCTCACAAATAGAGCAGAACATAGTGCACAATTGAACTAGGAAATGTACAGTTGGTGAAGGGAGTAGCTCTCCCAACACACAAGTACAGTCATCAAATGCAGTTCCCAAACCAATTTCGAATAATCCATCTTCTAGTGACAGATTGCTGCCAACCAAATCAGATGATGAAGCCTGGCTACAAAATATAGTCTGGAAAGGGGGAGGTGCACTCATTCAATACCTGTTCTGAAAGCAATTCCAGACAGAGATAAGTCAATTCCAGTCCAATTCAGGGACATCTTCAAGTTGCCTAAGTTGCAACAGAAAGAATGGCTTGATGCTTGCCATGAAGAATTAGAGGCTCTTTGCAAGCGCAAAGTCTATGAGCTAGTTAATCTGCCTCCAGGCTGAAAGGCCATTAAGAACCAATGGGTCTTTTCTACCAAGACAGATGGCAGAAAATGATCATGGCTAGTTGCCAAGGGTTTTTCCCAGAAGGAAGGTATTGACTATGATGAGATATTCTCACCTGTAGTCCAATATGAAACTGTTCATATCATGATTGCATTGAGTACCTTAGAAGGCTGGCACATGCAGGGTCTTAATGTAAAGACTGCCTTCCTCTATGGATCTCTCAATGAGGAGATCTATATGGAACAACTCAAGGGCTTCAAAGTCTGTGGCCAAGAGCAAAAGGTATGGCACCTTACACATACTCTTTATGGTTTGAAGCAAGCTTCACTTGCATGGTGAAAGGAGCTCACCAAGTCTATGAAAACAATGGGATTCACTCACATCTCTTCAGATGCTGGAGTTTTCATACATAAGACATTAGATGGCAAAGTTGTATTCACCATTGTCTATGTTGATGACTCCATGTTTCTAGGACCAGACTTAGCTTTAGTCCTTAAAAAGAAGCAAGAGTTTATGTGAAATTGGGAATGCTGTAACTTAGGCAAGACTAAAGAATTCTTAGGAATTTGCATATGTCAAGATCGCAATTGCATATTGCTTGATCAAACAGCCTACCTAAACAAGGTACTGGAGTGATTTGGCATGACAAATACTAAGTCCCATAAGACTCCACTTCCTGCAAAGTATCAACCAAGTCCAACTGTTGGTACTTCAGATCCCAAATTATGCTCAAGATTTCAAT
The DNA here is from genome assembly GCA_036940585.1 of Cyathus olla. Taxonomy (NCBI): domain Eukaryota; kingdom Fungi; phylum Basidiomycota; class Agaricomycetes; order Agaricales; family Nidulariaceae; genus Cyathus; species Cyathus olla. The sequence continues at coordinate 1,426 of JASFCY010000335.1, forward strand.
CTGTGATTGGATCTCTACTCTACCTAATACTAGGCACATGCCCTAACATCACTTATGCTGTGATTAAGCTATTGCAATTTTCTGTGAACCCCTCTGAGGAATACCTCAAAAGAGTGCTTGGCATTTGCCACTATCTAGTTGGTATCCCTGACTATGCACTCATTTATAATGGTACTTCCAATAAGGGACTCATAGCCTACACAGACTCTGACTGGGCTTAGGATAAGATTACACACAAGTTTGTCACTGGCTTCTTCTTGAACTTAGCCAATGGGGTTGTCTCCTGGCAATCTTGTGCACAGAAGACTGTTGTACATTCATCTACTGAAGCTGAGTATATGGCTTTGTCTGACTGTAGTCAACAAGTTGTGTGGGTTCAACCCCTTCTTTCGGAACTTGGATTCCAGGAATGTCACAAACCCATTTGTGCAGACAATCAAGAATCCATCTTCATTGCTGGTAACCCTGTTCAGGAATACAGAACCAAGCACATTGACATATGCTACCACTATGTGTATCAATTGATTGAAGATGAAATAATTGAAGTTTACTTTATTCCTGGATCTGATAATCCTGCTGATCTCTTAACTAAGGCATTGGATTCTGTCCTATTCCAGAAATTCCTCAGTAAGTATGGGCTTGAGTTTAACTCACCTTCATGAACACCAAGAGTACTATACCAGCTGCACTTAGTAAGGGGGAGTGTTGAAATGATATCTTATCTCTCGACATCTTATCTTATCATGCTCCAGATTAGATCGGCCTCTATAACCCTAAGTAGATAGCATATCCTATGTACCCCAGTTAACAGCTCTATGTATATCTCCTACCTTATATGTATGTATGCTATGCACAACAGCACTCTACAGCAATATATTTAGTACCTCTGTAGAGTATATAAACCCTATGTATTTCTCTGTAGAATAACAAGGTCTCATCCTTATCTGTATTGCTCTAAACTTCTACTCAACCACCCTAACAGATGAGAGTGCCTGCTAGCCACTGCTACTGTGCAGTCTGTGCTGCTCAACAGAGCAGACCAGAGGTAACAAAGAAATGGATAGAACAAAATCCGAATGAGACAAGAGCATGATTAAATGGGAATAAGGGTGAAAGGTAGCATATGGAAAACTCATGGAATGGAATGGAAAAGCTATGGGAAGATGTTTTGTGATAGATTTCGAGTCTGATGGAGGGGGGAATAGGCCTCACCAGATTTCAAGCTTCAAGCCCAGTGAAAAGTTGGTCAAGTAGGAGAGAGCATGGGCGAGAAAGGAAACTTTAATCCCACATTCTCTGGAATGTTGACTATACTTGATTTGACTGAGTCACATCGAGTAATAATTAAGGAAAAGGGAGCACTGGGAATTCAAATCTAGGAATATTTATTACACTCAATTTAACATTACTACATAACTTATTACAGGCAGTATCAAGAGCAAATCAAGAATCACAAAGTATGAGTGAGCAAAAAGAACTATACTCTATTACCTGCCCTCTTCTATGCCTACTCCTATTTCTCCCCATTTTGTACCACTGCTGCTTCTTCCCTTTGCTCCTTCCACTGCGTACCCAGCCTGATATATCCATAGAAGCCACTACTGCAAGTTCATTGAGATATCTGTTGTAATATGAAGTTAGCAGAAATAGAGTAAAAAATGATACATTATACATACAAAATCCATGGTTAACCATGTATTGCACCATTGATATATCTATCTGAGTACATGATCAAGACATATACAAAATGATAAACAAAAGTGGCTTCACCTTTCTGATAAGTGGGTCTGCACATAGCGGCAGAAATATCCCACTCTTCCTGCCATAATGAGTGCCCTCAACATGTAACCAGCTGGTTCCATGTGTCTGACCAAAGCATTGGTTAGAGCTTGGAGGTCAACTTCCACAGGCTCAGATGCTATAACTGGAAGTAGATGAGCATGTAGAATGAATACAAAAGTAGCCAACAATGCACTATATTCCAATGGTGAAGCCATTCCACCCTGAAAGGATGCATATATATGCCACTGCAAAGATACACCATGTACTGTCACCACACCCCAGTCTGAAAGGGTGTGCATATCTGTATCTTGAACTGAGAACACTCACCATGTTCCCCAGCTGGAACTAGCCCAAAAGGATATATATGCATTGCCAAGAAAGTTGAATGTGCTGAGAAGAGCTTACCTGAAGCAAGATGTTGGATGGGGAAGCTGAATGTCTGGGGGTAGAATAGCACCAAGGTGGGAAATGGGACAACAGGTACACACACATGTTCATGGTGGTGCCAGGTTCAAGGTGGGCATGGTAGTCATGAGAGCTAGGCATGGAGATGAAGCAGAACTTGAAGAGGGGAAAAGAATGTAGAGGAAGAGTGTAAGTGACAGACAACTTGTCACAGTCAAAGTCACACACTAACAGATGATGAAGAGAGAGTGAGTAAAGTCTGATATATATAATCTGTCTGGAATATACAAGCTTAAAACTAAGGAGTAACTATATATTAGGTACTACTTATATACCATTTCTTCTTGTAATTACCCTTAGCCCAAGTCCATGCATAAACCATAAGTATTACTGTACTTTACTGTGTGTGTAGTTGTGTGATCATAATGAAACTGTGCCTGTAGTCTGCTGAGTAAAAGTGTAGTTGCCTTGAGGATTCTGCATGTGTGTTATGTGACAAGGAGCATGCAGATCCTGACATTACCCCCCCCCCTTAAGAATTGTGTCCTCACAATGTATTCATCTGAAACTCTTCTTGTGTATCTTGTATGGTTTGTTGTCTGGTTCGTGTTTGTTGTAACACAAGTTCAGTGTATCCATAGATAGTGAGGAGAATTAGTAACAGTAATAACATGGGTATTTCCCATAATAGATTGAGTGGTTCAAAAAGAGTCATAGTGTTGTTAATTTAATTCTTGTTGTTCATCTCTGTATAAATAGCACTTCAATCAGGTCTTTGATCTCCAGATTTAGGCATGTCCAGGTTATCTTGATGAAACTTATTGACCAGTCTCTTGGCATTTCCCAGGTTTCAGTGGTCCATCCATGTATCGTGCTTGTGGGAGTATTCCTTCCACTTTACACAATACATGATCTTTCAATATCTCCATCAGAACTCCAAGATTTCTTCAATTTTGTATTGGTCTTGATTGTCTACCAATACTATGGGTGGTGGGAGTGGTTTCTTTTGACTAGGGTATTCTGGGGCTATGTATTTCATAAGGAGTTGTATATGAAATACTGAGTGAATCCTTTTCCATGTTTTTGGAATTTCTAATTCATAAGATGCATTGCCAACCTTTTTAATAATCTTGAATTGTCCATATTGTTTATCATTAAGTTTGATGACTGGCTGGTCTGTCTTTATATTTATTCCTTCCAGGTAGACTTTATCTCCAGGTTTATATTCGTCTATTTCTTTATGATGTTTGTCATAGTATCGCTTCATAACTTCAGATGCTATCCCTAAAGATGCCTTGGCATCTCCTCAGAGTCGGGTGATACTTTCGATGAACTCTTCAACTCCTATGACTTGGGTTGTTGCTGATGGTTCCATGCCTTTCCATGGATGTTGACCTGTATTCATGTAAAATGGTGAATAACCAGTGGATCTATGAATCTTGTTGTTGTATGAAAATTGGGCCATGGAAATTCATTCTGCCCAATCTGATTGTCTGTAGTTTATGAATAATCTGAGATATTGTTCTATTTCTTGATTGACTCATTCTACCTGTCTATTTGTCTGGGGTTGGTAAGCTGTTGACATGTTCATTTTTATTCTGAGAAGTCTAGATAATTCCTTTGTAAATTCAGATTTGAATTGTGTTTCTCTGTTGCTGATTACCACCTGTGGGAGGCTGTGATGTTTGAACATGTGGTTGCAGAATTCTTGAGCTACTCTGGGTGAATCTATTTCCTGGTCACATGAAATGAATTCGGCCATCTTAGTAAATTGGTCAACTACTACCATAAGGAAGTCAAATCCTTGTAACATTGGAAGTGGTCGTATGAAGTCCACAGAGATTATTTGCCAGGGTTTATCTGGGATTATGTTCAGGTCTAAGGAATCCTTCTCGGTTGATCAATGAATATTCATTCATTGGTATGCTTCACATCCAGCTACATACTTCTTGACATCGGATTTTATTCTTGGCCACCAGTAATCCCTGAGAATTAATTCCTGTGTTTTGTATTCTCTGGGGTGTCTACTGATGGCTGGATTGTGATGGATGTGGATGATATCTTCCCTGGGTTTGGCATTCTTTGGTACATATATTCTGTTTTTCCAGCTAATAATGCCTTCAGTCAATTCTAGCCAGTTTGGATCCTTCTGTTCCAACATCTTTATGGCTTCCTTATCATGATTTTTTTCGAGATTTTCGGATTCTTTCCATAATATCATCATCTTGTCCAATCACATGATGTTGTACTCTAAGGTATTCTGACTTTAGGAGGGTGACATCTTTATTATCACTTTCTCCCTTCTTGTGTCCTGGTCATCTAGATAGCAGATCTGCTTTCATCATTTGATTTCCTGGTTTATGACAAAGCATAAATCGATACTCTTGTAACTCTGTGATCCATCTGGCCTGTCTTTGATTGAGCTTCTGAGGTTTTTTAAAATACTCAAAGTTCATATGATCCATCCAGATTTCAAAGATTTCCTTTGCTCCTAGAAGGTATTGTCACCATTCTTCCAATGCCCTCATGATTGCGAGCATTTCCTTGTTGTAGATTTCATAGTTTCATTCAGCAGGGTTTAATGCATGTGATATAAATGCTACCAGTCAGTATCTTCCATCTGGTTGTTCTTGTAATAGGATTGCTCCATTTGCGAAGTCTGAGGAATCTGCTTCTATATGGTACTTTCTGTCATCATTGGGTAGGGCAAGTATTGGTGTCATTGAGATTCACTCCTTCAGATCAGAGAACACAATTGCTTGAGGTAATTCCCATTTCCAGTCGTTTTTTCCCATGAGCTCATGGAGTGGTTTTGCTACCTTTGTGAATTCCTCAATGAATCTTCAATAGAAATTGATGAATCCTAAGAATCATTGTAACTCTCTTTTATTGTTGGATACTGGCCAGTCTTTTACAGCCTGTACTTTGGCAGGATCCATTTTTACAGTATCATGTGAAATTATTAATCCCAAGTATTCAACCTCTGTTTTTTCAAAGAAACATTTTTCTGGCTTTAGGAATAAGTTGTTTCGCTCCAGTTTTTCTAGTACACATTTCACCATGGTCTGATGTTGCTCTAGGTCTTCAGTGAATATTAGGATATCATCCATGTATATGATGACTTGACCAAGATCTATTTCATCTTTGAAAATATCATTCATCATGGTCTGGAATGTTGCTGGTGAATTTGTTAATCTGAAGAACATGACTAGAGGCTCAAATAGTCCTCTATTAGTCCTGAATGCTGCATACTGTTCATCACCCTTCTTGATCCTTATGTTGTTGTATCCCCATCAAATATCCAACTTGGTGAAGTATTTTGCTTGTTTGAGTTTGTCCACGAGTTCTTGGATTAGGGATAGGGAGTATTGATTCTTAATTGTGATTTCATTCAATCTTTGATAATCCTGGATTGGTTGGAGTGATCCATCTTTCTTTTTGATAAAGAAGAAGGAGAATGCCCATGGTAACTTTGATGGTCTGATTTGTCCTGATTTCAGATTCTCATCTAGAAATTCATCCAGTTGTCTTTGTTCTTCCAGATTCAAAGGGTAGATTTTGCAGTCAAATTCTTTGGCTCCAGGAATGAGTTCGATTGCATGGTCCCAGGGTCATCTTGGTGGTAGTTCATCAAATGATTTCTTTTTGAAGACTTTTCCATATTCTTAATAGACCTCTGGTACTACCTGTTTCCAGTGCTTCTTTGATTGTTGTTTATTTTGTGCCTTGGCAATCTTAGATGTGGTTGTCTGGAATGTTCATATTTCGATTTCTTCCATGATATTAACGGCAATCAGTCTATCTCCATGTTTGAAGTTGATCTCTTTATCTAGATCTTCTTCTTTTGGGTTGAGTGTATTGATTAATGGGGTGCATTCAATAGGACAGCATGTGAATTTCAATGTATTTTCCTTCCAGTCTATTTATGGGTTGTGGGTTTTCAACCAGTCGTGTCCAATGAATATATCTGCTTTGCCTAAGTTGGATACTGTAAATGTCATAGTTTCTATGTATCTGCCTAGTCTAACTCAGAGTTCCACATAATGAGTGATCAATCCCCCTGAGTTGAAGGTCCTGTCTGCATTATATACTGGAATCGATCTTGAATATTCTTTAATTGTTATCTTATTTCATTGTATAAACTCCTTGTTAATACATGATCCAGTACTGCTGCTATCTAGAAGTGCTTTTACATCATAGCTTTTTCTAGCATCTAGGGTTGTGACTACTATGTGAAGATCCATCTGATTCCCTTTTGTTCCTCAGATGTACTTCTTTGGGGACTTTAGTTCTTCCAATGCAATTATTACATCATTGTCAGAGAGATTGTTTAAGTCTCTTAATGTTTCATGGTTTACTTTGGGTCATCATTTTACATGTATCCAAATATCAAGTATGCTGATGGCAACTTCTGGTTTGTCTTCCTTAATTCAACATGCTGTCCAGTACATGTTTCCTTGTTTTGCTTCCCTTTCAGGAAAGCTGCACTTAAATCATTTATTCTTCTGTGATAAAAGGATAGATTCCTCATCTATACTAGGGATAATTACAGGAGATGATACATAATTTGAGGTTGGTCCTTGTTCTTGTAACTCCTCAATTGAAGGATATGTGTTTGGATTGGTGGAGGCTGTGGTTTTCCTTGATTGAGGCAGTGAAGGGGTTGAAGATGGGATGAGTGTGATTGCTCAGGTAACTGTCTGAGTCTGATGGTAGGGTGGAATGCAGTGAAGGATTCTAGTGTGGAGTTGGAATTGGGTTTGGGATCTTGTAACAGGCATACAGTTTTGACATAGTTGACTAGCTATGCATGCCTTGGTCACACATACACTGACTTGCTGATAGAACTAGCTGGGGCAACATGTGGTAGCCTCCCCAGACACTAGTGACTTAGGATTCTCTGAAGATCACCCCTGCAGTCCTTGTATGATTGGTAGTTTGCCAAGAGTCAGGCTCAACATTACTCTATGAGGCTCTCACATGTCCTAGTGCAACAATCAAGTCTATCAAATATAGTGTACATCTATCAGTTGGCTGATTGACAGAGAAAATGTGAATAGTGATGTGGGAATTCCACAGAAGTGTGTGAGGTCGAGGTAGAGGAGTCTTAAGCTAATGTAAGTGACAGATGACTTGTCACAGTCAAAGTCACACACTAACAGATGACGAAGAGAGAATGAGTAAAGTCTAATATATATAATCCATCTGGAATATACAAGCTTAAGACTAAGGAGTGACTACATATTAGTTACTACTTATATACCGTTTCTTCTTGTAATTACCCTTAGCCCAAGTCCATGCATGAACCATAAGTATTACTGTGCTTTACTGTGTATGTAGTTGTATGATCATAATGAAACTGTACCTGTAGTCTGCTGAGTAAAAGTGTAGTTGCCTTGAGGATTCTGCATGTGTGTCATGTGATTAGTCACATGACATGTCACATGACAAGGAGCATGCAGATCCTAACAAAGAGGAGGAAGAGTGTGGTAATGGTAGTAGAGAGGTAAGAGCCATATGCAACCAACAGTAGGATGCTGAGAACTTCAACTGTTGTCAATTGGCATAATGTTGAACAAATACATCACAAATACAGACAAGTGAATCCAAGTGAGAATGCCATTGTTAAATATGTTAGATAGCAAAAGTAAGTTGGTGTACTTAAGTATATACTTGTATGTATATGTAGAAATGCCAACAAAAGTTAGATTTATAATGGTGTAAAGCTTTTTGAGAATTGAGTGTGTAAGAGTTTTTATTAATGTTACTTGGCCCACTTGCTCTAACTTCCTCACACTCACTCCTACCTGACCAACTTTTCGCTGGGCTTCAAGCCCAGTCAAAAATAAGTCTAGTGAAATTGTGGGAGGTCTAGTGAGACCCACACTACAGAACTCCCTAGAAAAAATCTAGGAAAATGAGAATATAATGATTTTTTTTTCTAGGGAGAACAAGGCAGATCTAGGCTCCTATGAAAGTGAGGCAGGCCATAACTCAAATATGGTTCTAGAGTAGCACATATCATGTGCCAATAGGGGGATATGGACAGTCATGCTTTTAGGGGTACAAAGTATCATCATGGGAGTTATGGTTCCCACCCACCATCATCAGTCACTCATATGAGATAAAGTATGTGGTTTATATCAACCAGATGTGTAAACATATTAAATATAATTTATATAAACTACATTTCATTCATCTTCTACAAAGCAATCTTTACATTGTTTAGTTTGCCCTAGGGGGGCTATGTTACACCCATCATTTACTTGACACAGAATGCACTCTTTAATACAGTATGCAGACCTATTCATAGGTATATAAATTGAAGAATACTGGTGTATAAATGTAGTTTAAATGAACCAAATGTGTGTATTTTGATGAGAATTGCCATTTTTGGAAAATGATCAGGGTATGAACAGGTAGCAGCATGATGCTTAGTCAACAATAAATCTGATTTGTGTCAACCAAATTATAGAAGCATACTGAATCCTGTTTATATAAATCAAATTTTTAACTCTGGATTTACAGGTGGTATCCATTACTCCAGGGGGGATAGGGGATTATAATTAGCTATGAGGTCATTAATAATAGTAGCTCCATATTTATATTAAATTATTGTCCCCCAATGCTACAGAACCCACAAAACTATAATAGCCATTTCTGTTGTATATCTGGTGAATATAAATCAGACTACAAGTTTTGATGGGAGGAGCCAGATTGGGAATGTAATTGGTGAAACATTGGAGAACAATATATTTTTCAGCATTACATCTAGTTTGCCGCAACCAGATTATAGAGGTGCAATAGAGCCTGTTTATATAAACTAGATTTATGGATATCAAATTTGGTTTATTTCAACCAGATTATAAATGTGGTAGGTATCAGGTTTATATAAACTAAATTCTATAATATTCATTTCAATTCATTCCAATGAATGGAGGAATACAATTAAGCATGCAGCTATTAGTGGTTAGTGGCACTCTATTCTATATTACACAACCATCCTGCGATGCAATTGAAAGCATTAATGTATTTTATAATATTTGGTAGATACAAACCAGATTGTGAGTTTTGATGAGAGGAACCAGATTCGGAATGTGATTGGCAAAACATTGGAAAATGACCTATTTGTCAGCATCACATTTAGTTTGCTGCAACCAGATTATAGAGGTGCAATGGATCCTGTTTATATAAACTAGATCTATGAATATTAAATCTGGTTTATCTCAACCAGATTATAAATGCAGTATAAATGCAGTTCATATAAACTAGATTCTATAATATTTATTTCAATGCATTCTGGTGGGAATGGAGGGATACAATTAAGCATGTGGCTATTAGTGGTTAGTAGCACTCTATACTATATTACACAATCATCCTGCAAAGCAATTGAACACACTAATATGTTTTATAATATTTGGTAGATATAAACCAAATTGTGAGTTTTGATGGGAGGAACCAGGTTCGGAATGTAATCAGCAAGACATTGGAAAATAACATATCTGTTAGCATCATATCTAGTTTGCTGAAACCAGATTATAGAGGTGAAACAGATCCTGTTTATATAAACTGGATCTATGAGTATCAAATCTGGTTTATCTCAACCAGATTATAAACACAGTATAAATCTAGTTCATATAAACTAGATTCTATAATATTCATTTCAATGCATTCTGGCTGGAATAGTGGGACACAATTGAGCACATGACTATTAGTAGTTAGTAGCACTCTATTCCATATTATAATACTATCCTGCAAAGCAATTGAACACATTAATGTATTTTATAATATTTGGTTGATATAAACCAGATTGCAAGTTTTGATGGGAGGAACTGGATTTGGAATGTAGTCAGCAAGACATTGGAAAATGACATATTTGTCAGGATCTTATCTAGTATACCGAAACCAGATTATAGAGGTGCAATGGATTCTGTTTATATAAATTAGATCTATGGATATCA
>JASFCY010000336.1:0-11565 GCA_036940585.1 Cyathus olla
ATGCCATGGCCATCTCGGGTGCTATTCCCTGGGATGGATTATCAACTCCTCGATAAGCTGGGTGCGGGTCGTAATTTTCAGTTTCATGTTCGAAAGTTTCGCGCTGGGTATCATGAAGATCCATTGGGGTCTCGATATCCTCAAACCCATCCGGCGGGGGCATGGCAGCCTCATCCGACGCGTAATCCAAGCACCGTTCACTGCAGCCCGGCAACACGTGTCCAGCATCTTCCTCCGTCAAGATGACACCCACCTCTATCCTGTCCCATGAGCCCTGCCACTCCTTGGTCCAATCCACATCCATATCGACGGCATCAGACTGCAAAGCCGACAACGAAGAGGGCGGGGGCGGAATGTTCTCTTTGTCATCTTCGTCGTATACATATTCAGGAAAGAGGGCCATAGGAAGCGGCGGCTGGAACCGAGGGTCATCCGGAGAGGAGGATACAATGCGGGGTCGTTTATGAGGACGTTCGTCATCTGTATCTACCCTGCCTCGTTCCTGTAAGACTTCATCAAGTACAATAGACTCCTCTTCAGTGCTGTTGCTCTCGTCAAAGGAGGGCAATATGCCCGCAACGCGCATTCTCTCTTTCCTGCACAGTAATAACCCTCCTGTACCACCAAAAGCGTCCATGCCAGCGTGATAAGCTACATGCTTCTCTTCATCAAACACCTCCCAGCGCATGAGCTCTCGACCCCCATCCTCCTTCTCAATGCATTGTTTGACCGCATCAATGAGACCATCAACTTGGCTACGAAGGTATTCCAGCGGCATGCCCAGCCTTTCTGCATTTGCGTTTTCGAGGACAGAAGAGGAGCCTGTGATCTCTAGAGTTGAAGGAAGTGGTGCGTCAGTTTTAAAGGTACTAGCAAGCGATATTGAGTTAAAGGCGGTAGCTTGACATAATGAGGTTACTTACACCCAACTGAGTTGTAGTCTGAGGGGTGCTAGCCCTTTGACTTTCTTTAGGCACTCATAGTGCTTTGTCTCGACCTGGGGTTGCTGTCCAGATGTAACAGGTGCGGGATCAATAAGGTGAGACATTTTCGTCGGTAGCATCATCTCCTGATCAGGTCCATGGACATTTGGAGGCGAAAGCTCGGGTACTGTACAGTGTATTAGCTCAAAGCAGATGTATTATAAAAGGAAAAGACGCCCACCATCCATAAGTATCTGCTCCTTCTCATCGATCCTCTCGTTCAATATCATCCCAAACGGATCGTCTTGCAGCGTCCCTGGCGCGTATATTCGTTTCAGCTCCGATTCTAGTTCGTCTTCAGCGACGAGATCATCGTCAACGCTGGAGAGGGCCTGTCCCACCATAGATATCGATAAATCAGGCGACAAATGTAGAGGGTCCTCTGGTTGAGCATGAGGCTTTGATTCTGCTGGGCGGGCATCGGGGAGAAGGGGAAGAAGAAAGTCTTGGAGGCTATGTGAAATGGTGAACTAGGCGCATAGGTAGAAGTGGAATAACAGTCTACTTCTGGTTTCCTCCCTTCAGAAGCCCTACTTCAACTCCAGCGTTGCCTCCAATCCTACGCGACCGAGGTATATCAGGAACATCTATGTACCCAACACGCAAATTTAGAAAACGAGCGGTGTGACAAGAGAGGAAGAAACACCAACCTAACAAGCTCTTCTCTATTGCGTCGATCAATATAGGTTCTGTAGGTGGCGTTGAAGCTAGCATGAGCTCGTCGACCATATCTTCCTCATCGCTAGGTGGTGGGGATGGGGAGGAAGTAGCAATGGTATCTGTACAAGCAGGTCAATCCGGGTTAGAAAGTTGAGCGACAGACGTACGCCATCCATCGACAACGACCATATTCGCCTTGCTCAAGTCCTGATCCGACTCGGGCGCATAGACCTCCTTCAAGCCAATCTCGCGCAGATCCTTAAGGTTCTCCATCTTCAAAAATTCCAGCTTTCGGGATGTACGCTTTCCTTCCGCGTTCTTACCCCCGATGTTATTCTTCCTTGGGAAAATAGGAATGAACTCTTCTTCAATGGGGCTCCATCCACACGAGGACGAGTCATCACTCAAATGTGCCAGGTCGAGCCAACGATTGCGGTGCCCTAGTTTCTGTGCTGTAAGGTCCAGTGCCGATTTGTATAGTACGCGGATGGAGTCAGCTGAAGAGGCAGGGAGTAGCCAGCGAAGGTTCCTATGATGTGTCTCCGTGAGTGCTACATAGTAAAATGGAGGAAGAACGTACAGTAGTTGTTCTACAGATATAACCTCATCCTCCATAGGCTCCACCGCAATCGGAATGAGCTTGATATCGTTAGATCGTAGAGAGCTTGGTAAGGACTGTAAGTTGTCTCCCAAGCCAATTACAGGTGTCTTCCGCTGTGAACGTAATGTGAGGACAGGCGACATCGGTCGACTGTTTTTGAATGAGTGTCCATCTGGTTAGTGAAGAGAAGTGTTCAGCCAATGATAAATGACGAATCAAGGATACTACAATTGTCATCTTCGACAACACGTTCCGACTTTGTTTTCCCAGGCAAAGACCGTAAGCAGTCTTTTAGGTACCGTAGAGATTCAGTAGATACTTGCAGTCGCTCCTGAAATGGGGGAAGAGAATCCAGATCATGTAGTTCCACAAAGACATCGTATGGTTCTGGTGGTATATATAACGAATATTTTTCTATGAGTGGAACTTGACGTAGAGACTCTGACAACAGCTAAGATGAAAGAGGGAGATGCTCTGAGTGCGTAAAAACTGAAAAACGTTTGTCAATTCACCTCTGTTACCGCATTCTCCGTAAATTGTACAAAGTCTGTCGTTAAATGAGTTAACGCGTATTCATATAGCAGTTCGCGAATATGTAAGCGAAGTTCTTCGGAATCTGGGTAAAGCATGGGGTGAAATGAAGCAGAAAACACGTCAAAGTAACACGGCAAAGATAGACGCGAAAGCGCCGCTCAAACAGAATAGCAGCTGAGCACTAAAGTACTGAGCAGTGAATATAATAATATTCTTATCTTTAGGATGAAAGTAGAGTGTATTGGATGTTTATAACTGGTACTGAAGTGAGATGGTAGCTGTTTCGGTTAGGCTCTCGGACGACGGACTCTCAGCAAAGTGAAACCATTTCAATCTCCGATTAAATATTCATCCGTCCCGGCGATCCGTAGCTTTCCGAACGATTATTTTTGATCTGCTACTAATACTATGTTGGATCACCCACTCGGCGGACTCACTCGTCGCTTTTAAGAAATTCCCACTACCTTTTAAGGTAGTACTACTGGGTTTTGTAGTAACGGCGATAATCGAGCCATCACCACACCAAATCTGAATACTCTCAGTCACTATTCAGTCACTATTCTCATCATCTTCCCATTCATCAAACACCTCCCATCTGAAATATTGTCTACACCATCTATATGATTATCTCCAAATGGATTCCATGTTTTTGAGTTATAAAGTTTGATATCTTCTTCAAGTGAATGTACTAAATCAGCTTCTTTGGCATTTAATTTTGCCTTTTTAGCATTTATATCATTGGCACTTCTATACTTTTAATCTGATCAATTAAATCTTTTCTTTTCAGCTTTTTAATTTTATCTTTAGAGAGAATAATGTCAATAGCTGCAAGTTTTCAGCCATCTTTCTTTTATTCTTTTTCTGCAGCTTTTCTGCAATTCTTTCCTCTGCATGTTGAATTATAGCTTGTTGTTGCTTTTTATCCTCTCCAGAGGATTCTGAGCTTTCTTCCTAATATATTGATAGTCTTCATCCACAAAATATTTTTTCATAAAGGCATAAGTGTCATTGCGATGATACATTGCTTGTGTGTTGCATTGCTGCAGAGTTAATCTTGGCTGTCAGCATATAAGAACTCTAAATGCACCAAGTGCACCTTCATTGATATCATTTGTTGGTGATAGCCATGCAAGATCTCTTTCTTCTTCAGAGGCTTCATCAATTAGTCCTCCAGGTGTAAATTCAGATGTAAATCTCTTCCATGTGTCTAATGCTCCTTTTAAAAACTCAGTGAAAAATGGGCAGAGATGAAGTAGCTCTGATTTCATTTTCAATATTGCCACAATAGTCTCAGGTAATTTCCATGGCTTTTTGTCAAATGCTCCAATTTCATGTTACATTATCTCCAATAATAAAGTTTGGATCCTTAATAAGTCTCATAATAAAATGTGATACTTCTTTATAAAGTGGATCCAAGTTAAGCATATTTATTTTATCTGCTGCAGCCTTTCTTATAGCCTTAACATATGATTGGCTTATAGCTTGTCCATATAGTGCTAGTACAGCAAGCTCTGTTTTAGTGGCAGAACAATGAAGTGCTTTCCATAGATTCTGTTCCATATAACTAAATCACATTGTTTGCTTGTTAGCTTTAATAAATTCAAGAAATTTTATAAAATCATCTAGATGAACAATAAGTGCAGCAGCTGCATCACAATATGGTCCAAAATGATTATTTGATGTATCTGGGAATGTAAAACTCCCTGACTTCACATTTTCAGCCCACCACCAGTGGAACTTATCATGGTGACCTTTTTTATCATTCTTATTATTTAAAATAGCCCCAGCAATTTCTGCAGTCTTTATACTACCTCCAAGACTAGTTAATAGTGCATGTTTTTGGGCTGGTGTTAAATCTGCATTATCATTGTCTATTTCATTAATTACTGGGTTGTTGTCTTGATTTGGAAGTAGAATAGGTGATTGAATATTATTCTTTGCCTAGTATTTTGATGCATGCCTATAACTACCCTGAACAGAATTCATGTCTTTATGACAACCACAACCTGCACAAATAAACAACTTCATAATTGATTTTTCATAAGGTGGTAATGACTCATATGCTCAATTACCAAGTGTTTTGAAAAGTTCTTCCATCATTGCTGCTTCTCTTTCATTTTGTTCACTTTTATCCAAATTCATTTATTTTTGCATACCACCAGCATTATATACCATTTTTTATGTTGTAAAGGAGGAAACAAGGTGGTGTGTTTCCAGAGACAAAGAAAGCAAGTCAGTCAAGATGTCCATCTGACTTTGGGTGTCCTAAGGTATTTGTAGCATAGTTAGTGATGAATAGAAATGAAATGGCAATGCAATGAGAGTAAATGAACTTCAAATGAAGCTCTGGGACAATAAGGGAGACTCAGAGCAAAAGGACATGAGGATGATGACAAGAAGACACTGAGATAAACACTTGAGAATGAGAGACTGAGGGAGGAACTTCACTGTATTGCTAAGGCATAAATACAAGGCTTTTATAGATGAGAGAGGCAGAATAGTGTCTAAAAAGAGCAAAATAATGGAAGGAAAATTAAGGAGAGTTTGTAAGGATGATGGAAATAAGGGGGAGTTTTCAAGGGGGAGAAGAATTGGAAAAGATGTAATAAAGACAGATAAGAAGCAGCCCACAAAGGTTGTTGAGATAGTGTTGAAGAAGTGGTGGGTTGTTGAGGTCTTGATGACATTTGGAGGTTTTTCCAGTGCAGGTGTACATTGGGGGTGTCACATAGAGCTCAATAACAATTCCAAAATGTTGGTGGCAGGCTTGGAATGACAGGAATGGAGGTATAATGAGGAGGGAAAGGAGGGAGTTTGAAGTGAGCACACAAAAAAAATATGCATTGAGGAAACAAACACATCCTTATATAATCATGTTTGCAGACTTTTAAAATGTGTTGTTTCACACTGCAAATAGAATACCTGCTCTACACCTGGCAGACACTCCTGAAATTGACTGTCCCCAGTTAATCCGAAGACAATAGAAAAAAAAATAATAAGAGTGGTGTGGTATGGCAGGTATGCATTGAGGAAACAAACATGTGCTTATGTAATCATGTTCATGGACTTGTAAAATGTGTCATTTTGTACTGCAAGCAGAACACCTGCTCTACAATGTGCTTTAAGATATACTGGTTCAAGCTCAATCTCTGGTATCTCTAACAATGCCCTTGTTCCTAACATTGTATTAACAGTATCACTCTTTTTTTGTTTCAAACCTTCTGCATCTTTCTTTTCTTTAGAGCAATGATCACTATGCATTCAAATAAAGATCAACAAGTTCAAGTAATTCTCCTGTCTGCTTTCCAAATGGGCTATCATTAAAAGCAAGAACAATAGTATTAAGAATTTGTTCCCAGTCCTTAATAGCTTCTTAACTGGTACCATCCAATGAAGGTTGAATTTTAAGGAATCAATCTGGTAGCAATGTTTGTTTTCTCAGAATTTCCATTGTGATTATCTTCAGCCTTATAATTTAGATGTCTTGCATTGTAATTGATATCCTTATAATCAGTGAAATCAGAGGACATTGTAAATCCTAAATTTTACATTACAATTAGATATTATGACCAGCAATAAATTAATATATATATCCATGTACTTACCCTTTGTTTGCAAAAGCTCATATCCTAGTTGAATTTGAGCAGCATGAAAGCCTTCCATGATAATTCTTGATACAGTGGGTTTGCTAATTTTTCCTATTACCTCAATGCCAGCAGTTTTAAAATTGATTTTATAACATCTCCAATATAATCTCTTTTACATCCAGCTTTGACAAGGACATATTAAATGATATGTATCTTCTGTATAGATACCTTTATATAGAAGCGAGTGAATAGATTTTCTATCTATTGTAATTTCTTGATCTTTCTGTTTTAACTTCATTAATGAGTATGCAGCCCCAGTTTTTGCAGTCTCTAGATCTTGTTTAACTATGTTTAGATTTTCTTTAAAGGTATCAAGAGATTTAGATAATTCTTGCTCTAGTCTCTTTTTATCATTTTCCAAGACAATCATAGAGTCCATGGTATTTGAAACCTTCATATTAAGGGTTTTTATTTGAGAGTTTAGAGTTACTTCATTAAATTTTGAGTCTTTTATTGTCTTATTCAATATATCTCTTGTTTTTGTAAGTCTCTGATGAGTACATTTTTCAACTTGTAGGTTTTTGTGCATGTCTGAATACTTTCTCTTATTATATTTGATATATCCCTTTAGTTCTACAATTTTATCAGCTTGTTTTGCTATTTTATCTTTATATTCAGAGCATTCCTTCAAATTTTTACTTAGTTGTGATACCAGAATGGTATTTTGCTCTTGAGTAGAAGCCAATAATTTCTTGATGCTAGCTTGCTCAAGCTCCAGATTATTACTGGGCTCTGATAATTTATAGGGCTTGGCATTCTTTGGCCTCTCAAGTCTTGCAAGTGTTTGCTTTGTTGCTTTAGCCATTAAGTATGCTCTGCAATGTATGTCATTATGTTATTAGTATCAGATTCAGTACTACAATGTAAATACTTGCTGAGATATTGCTGTTTTGACGCTTTTTTATTCAAAAAATCGCTCCTAATGATATTTTGATGGGTTTAGAATTACCTCAGAGTGTTTTGGTTGCTTCTAGAGTTGTGCAATCGATGAAATAGCATTTAAATAGACACCTGGAGGCCATGTGTGCGCCTCATTACAAGTGCACCAGGTGGCTGTACACTAAGTTCCCACGCTATTTGGCAGAGCGAACGTTCAATCCTTCACCACACCTCAGCATCAATGTTTCACAACTCGCGCTGGTAATAAAAAGTACACTATTTACATTGGAGAAAAAAATGGTTGAGCCGGAATTTTTTTTTTTCGGACTTTAAAGTAGAGAAATATCGAATTTACTGCCACAAATAAAGCAGATCTCATGGTCAAGAATTTTTTTTCAAAAATCGGCGTCAACCATTTGTTTCCTTACAAAATAACATAACTTTTGTTAAAACAGCAAGTTAAAAGGATGAAAATCTGAGAATTTTAAGTAAAAATACACATTTGATGCCTATTTTTGGCAGGGAGTTTGGTTAATCTGATATTTCAAAAAGCATGCATGATGTTATTAAAAAAGATATTTACATGACATTAAAGAGGTTACTTTACTTTATATAACACATGTTATTTGAAAGAGATTGATGAAGTGCAGCAAAAGTTATCGTGCTCAGTCAAGGATTTATGGTGTGTGACACGTCGAATTGGTGATTCCCACTTATATCCAAGTTGCCTTTGCCAAGCTGAGATGAATCCGTTCCCATAGCTAAGGTAAGCGTAAGGGTTCCAACTCCGACTGGCACTCTTTTGAAATCTGAAAACATTCCAGATGTTACGGAAAGTCACCCAGTTTTCCTTATTTAATCCGACTGCGCGTATTTATAGTAATTTTCCCATGAGTGACAGTAGATAACTCCAAAAAATTGACGGTTAACCAATTATATTCAACGTAGCTCCAATTTCCCCCGCGACGCACCGCGACACCGCCGAGAGGGATCCAATATAGTACTTTAAACTGGCTTGAAACTCAAACTACCTCCAAAATATATACCTATGGAATAATTTACAATGAATATGCTGCTTTAAGGCAACGGGGAAGTGCCACTAACGCCATCCGATCATTTATCGCTGCTCACTGACTCATTTGTGTATTACTTTCAATTACCGAGCTATTCTGGATAAACTGCAGCCCGAAAGTTAATATTGAAGTGAAGTATGATATAACTTTGCAAACTTACAACAACTGATCTATGAGGTGGTGTTAGTATATCCGTCGTGGATCTCCTTGAGACTAAGGTATCAAGCCGATGCCCAGCTTGAATGTCTCTAGCGCTTATATTATGATTACTTGATCCAATCACAGCCCGAATATCTGCACTCATGAAGTTGTCTGTGGGTAAACGACGGAGATCTTTGCGTTTGTTCAATGTGGCGAGCAAAACGTTTGGGTATCTATCATCCACGTCAACCATCATAAAAATATTGATCAAACCATATAGACTTACACAATGAATTGGACATATAGCCTTTTAAGACGCTTCGAGTAAGCAAATGTGTAGTTTTACAGCAAAAGGGTATACTTACAAGGCAACTTGATAGTCCCGTCCGGTGAATCTCAAGAAAGATACAAGCCGTGCAGTAGCAACAGCTATTGTCACGAATGACGTCTCGACAGATAAATAAATAAGTCGAGTGATAAGTTTCGATGTGTCTGCAAAGCTGCCAGCAGACTGAGCGCGAGCTCGAAAGAGCTATTGAATACGTTAGTTTATCTATTAGATGGCATCGGCGTACTTGTTTCTCACAATAACAGACATAGTAATTGTGATAATAGCATCACACGCCAAACCACCAGCTTGCCACAGCTAGCTTCTATCGTAAGTAGAAGTACGTGTTAAGCAAATAAGCACTTGCAGTCAGAATTGCTTTGAATGATTTTGTTCCGGCAGTGCCATTAGTAAACTACGGAGAGGTAAGCGATGCTTAAGCGCTTAAGCTATTTATGGTATACTTACTTCTATTGGAACGGCAAGCGCCGCACCAAAATGAGCCAAAGAGATCTAGAGATTTTCAAATTTAATTAGGGATATAGAGTCTCTATCCACGAAAGGGGCACGGATATACCACGTAAATCAATGCGCAGACAAATAGAAAGGGCCAGCTGTCGCTCTTTAATTGACGAATACGCCTATTCCTATTCAGCATGCCAATATAGTAACACATATCAAGGATGTTAGAAAAGCTCACCATGCAAAGAAAAAGTGTATATTCGACGCCACTAGTTGTTTTTTTAGAATGATTAAAACGACGTTAAAATATCAGAGTACCAAAACCGATTAATGAAGAAGCGAGATTAGACAAAATAGGGTTAGGCGTATTCTTGTCATGCTTTGAATCAAAGAATGTCCACGCGCCAGACGACATAGTCATAGAGAAGAGAATTGTTGCAAGGAGCACAATAAAAACTAAGGGAAGTTTATGAGCACAACCTTTAATTTACAAATATTTGAACTGACCCATTGAGCGTATAAACCAAGGATCCTTCAGACCGAATAACCTGAAGTAACGCCAGAGTTGCGAAAGAAATACTCCAGCAAGGAGCCAGTATACGGAGAATCCTATTACCTACATGTTTAATTTATAGATTGTCTTTACATGAGATGAATGAAACAAACAGCACGTACTATGGGGAGGACACTGTAAAATTGGGTGGCGTGTTTAATGTTTTGGAGCATAGACAATAGCACTTCAGAAACTCACTTTGTTGCTAACGTCATCGCCTGCCCGTTCCTTATAGCAAGCATTTTTCTTTCGATATTTACCAGCTGACGGGATCCTTGTACAGCACGACAAATAATTAAATGATAGTAGAATTAACAGTAGTAGTTCCTTGGTGGAAGGGAATATCGTTTCAAAAATCAGCTTGAAAGCTTATAAGAACTGCAATTGCACTAGCCTGAAATAGATGGTAGTTAGCTGCTGGTGATCATATACCGTCATAGGCTGTAACAGGGTACAATTTATGAAACGCTTGAAGATGTATTGACTCTTTAGTATATAAATCATACACATGATTTGGTTACGACATTTAAGGCTGTACTTGCGGCGGCGAAAGCTGCTTGGGTAAATAGCAAATGGACCTGGAATAGGCCGTAAGCGGGGCAAGCTAGTGGCATGCGCCCTTCATCAATGCTGTCAGTTTTTAATTCAATAAAAGTACGCATATTCCGTGTTCCCTCTTCAATATTTGAATTAACAATACAGTACAGTAGCTATGAACACACCGCTAATATGCAGTGCTATTACTTAAAATTGCGAATACATATATATGTAAAGTTATTTTTATTGAGAACGCTTCGGCAGCCAAGGTTTCTTTGGTGACCAACTAATCGCAACTGCTTACAGAAACCCTTTGCGAAGTATGTATTAATGAAGTATTGCTACATAGTAAGTACTAGAATCAAACTAGAATAGTAGCTAGCTAGTGATACTGGTACGTAATTTCAAAGAAGGCATTTTTTTTTACTGTCGGCTATGGTGAACTTTGTTTGACACTGGTTCACCTATTACACTTAGTAACAAGCAACTTTGGGTGATAGCCACATACTGTCAAACGATTTCAGAGCGTTCGACTTAAAATTGTCATATTATCGATACATGGTCACACATTGGTCGTACACATCCATTTCTTGATTTGCTTTTCCCACACAATCTTCGCTTGCCCGCCGGTTCGAACAGGGTTAAGTTCACAACGGCGATGGAAATTCTGTTCGAAGGCCTTCCTCTCATCATGTCATTGTGGTTATCCCTGTTTGCTTCATTCACTTAAACTTAGGCTCCATCCCCCCACTTCCTCGCGTACAATGTTGAAGGGATCCCAATTCGCAGCAACTAATCTTGGAGAGGTATGTTGCTTTACACTACTCCTATGTCATGCTATCATCTGTTTCTCATATATCCCATAACAGTGCTCTAGTATTGAACAGCGAGCTAGAGCAGTGTCCGCTGTATTGGCAAGATGTCGGATGCTACCATAAGTCACGGTATTACATGAGGTTACGGTATGTAAATAATTCCCCTCCTGTAGTTAGCTAGTTGCTAGCCATACCTTCTGTTACCAGAGCCGGAATCACTACCACCCCCAACGCCGTACCTCCGTCCTTGCGGTAGCCAATCCCGGACTCTACCTTATCCCCTCCCTGTTGCCATCTAGCCGCTAACCAAACCTTCAATTGGCTAAGCAGGAATTATCACTAAGTACCCTTA